>OU015768.1:5962418-6001968 GCA_907173295.1 Fagus sylvatica
CAGCAGAGGCATGGTTGGACACTCAGTTTTCATCGTGTGGAACTGGCAACCAACCTTTAACCTCAATGCTTTTTGGACCCATTTTCTTGTACTCCAGGCTCTACCAATTATGCCCCATCGAGGTACTTTCTCTCACACACACACCAACAGTTATCTCCACCCATGCACCCACATGCACAACACATAATTACATTAAAAAACATGTTTGAAGAATTTTGGATTTGTTTCAAGTATGTAATTAAATTGTAAATTTTTGAAGGATTTTGAATTAGCAAAGACTTTAGTAAGGTCAGGATCACTGTTTATTGAGGACTTGTCCAAGGCAAAGAACTTCTCAAATGAGGGATATGGGTCCATTCCGCGAGTTTATGTTGTTTGCGATGAGGATTTAGCAATACCTGTGAAATTTCAGCGATGGATGATTGAAAACGATGTGGCTAAAACAGACGTGATGGAAATTAAGGGTGCTGATCATATGGCAATGTTGTCAAAGCCAGAGGAACTTTGCCATTATCTTCTGGAGATAGCATGCAAATATGCTTAATATTATTTTACATTCTATCATCGATAAACCACACTATGATACCATGCAATTGATAAATTGTTATCTACTAATAATTAGTGATAGTTACTGTTAATGCCTTCGGCTGCATTTACTCCCAATAAACAAGAACGCTTGGGCCATTCTTAGTGCTGCTACTTGTTAATTTTGTAACGAATATATTATACCTTCATTTCCAGCAAAAAATAAAAATATGATAGTTGTATGCACGCAGTGGTGGAATTGGAACCATGAATTTTTCCTTGGGGTTGCCAGATTAATTATAGTATGAAAACATAATTGAATTATATATGTATACAAACACACATATTTATATCTACAGATGTACATATATTTGTATTTACATGCATATATACATGAATATGTATGTGTAAGTGTAAGGGAATATTCTTGATTGAATTTCTCTTTTAGACTTTTTATCATTAAAATTTTAAATATTAAATTTTGTCATTTCGGTAAGATTATATAAAAAATAAAATAAAATTGTTATACAATATGTATCAAATATTTAAAATAAATAGATTTTATTAAAAATTGATTGCATAACAATTGTGTTACAGAATGTGGTGGGTAAGGCTATAAACAAATCCAAGGCAAGTATTAAAACTTCAAAATTATTTATTTAATTTTATTTCAAACTGAAATTGAGTTCAAACTCATTATCAAATTAGATTAAATGTCTAAACTTGGTTTATTTTTTTGTCAAACAAAAACTCAAACTTTGTTCACGAGTTATTCGATTAACTTATTTTTTTCCCATGATTAAGATTTTACATCCTTTTACAAAATTACAATAATTTCAGTCTATAACGACCAAAATATCAACAAAACCTTTTATTTATTTGGACAAAGCCAAACTAGGCCCAAGTAACCAGGGATCCTAGAGCAGTTAAAAATTTAAACAGGTCGCATGTGAGCTCTGCCCCTAGACAAATAGAGTTGTACGTATTGCATCCATATGCATGACTAAACCCCCTTCTTTTTCTTTTTCATTTTTTTTTTTTTTTTATAAGACTAAACCCCCTTCTAGCTAAGCTAATCCTTCACCGGTATACATAAGAGAAGAACCACCCTCCAAAATGTATTAATGACCTTCCTACCTCCTAGCTCACATCCCTTTTTGCGTTATCAATTGGCTGTGACTATGATCAGAAGAATCAGAACTCACTTATGTTCCAGGTTGAAAATTGTTTATTTATTTATTTTTTATGAATCTAGCAACTCTTTCTTTTTCAGTAAAGAAAATAATAGATTAAAATTAAGATAACTCCTAAATAACAACTGAAAGGAAAAACACAAGGCAAACCCCTAACCAGATTGGACACAAGGCAAACCCCTAACCAGATTGATAACTCCGTGTTCTCATTAGCATTTCCTGCTAACAATTTAGCAGCTCTACTACAAGAACTAGTGCTAGCAATAAAGTCTAAATAAATTTTTACCAAAAAAAAAAGATAAAATAAAGTCTAAATGGAAAAAATTGGCACTGATGTTGCGAATACAAGTGATTTGGTCTCCCAGTTCTGTAATGCAATCATCTCGTGACTGGATGGCACGTCTTTGATGTTAATTAGTCGTATTGCCTAGTCACTTCAATTAATTTTGAACTGACAAGAGCCATTAATACATTATGGGTTATTGCCTTGTCATTAATTGAATTCATTCAGGCACTGTTGGAAATTCCGAGTGCTTGATGAAGATGGTGGATGGAGATACAATAGAATTGACTAAAACAAAATCGTGGGCCACAATAAATTAATGCCAGTCCAACATATCTTATTTGATCTTGGTGAAGGGTCATCAACCGACAAACTTTTTTGGGCTATCACCGTCAGAAAGAAGTTGACAGTATATAATAAATGGTAATTGTGATTACCTACTCAATAATTTTTTATTAAATAATTCTTTCAACAAATTTACAATCTTTTCACAGATTACAGGCATTCCCAAAGAAAATGCATTGCATCTCTATTTTACAACTCTAAAAAGCCACTTTTCTATTTTAACTACCCACTTTTACAAAACACTCCCATCCTCATTCTCTATTTTACAATACATCACATTAAAATATTATAAAATAATTCCTTTTTTTATATATTTTTTTTCACACCCCAACCAAACCCACGCCGATCAACCACAACCTCAACAGCCGATCAGCAGCAACCGCCCATAACCCCCACACCCACGCCGGCAAACCCAAACCCACAACCACCATACCCACGCCGGCAAACCCAAACCCACCACAACCCATTTTGTCTGCAACCACGGCCGAGAAGGGGGAGAGAAATCATCCGGATCCGGAAACCCCATCACCGCCGGCAAACCCAAACAGAAACCCCATCACCGCCGCGAACCACCATCACCAACAGATCCGGAAACAACCCCATCACCGAAAACCACCAACCCACAACCACCTCCACCGAGCCGTTGACAACCCACAACCACCTCCACCTCCACCGAGCTGTTGACTTGAGACTGAGAGGAGAGAGCAGAGAGAGCAGAGAGCAGAGAGAGAGAGAAACGGAAAGAAAAAAGAAAGAAAAAAAAAAGGAGAGAGGAGAGAGAAGACAGAATAAAAAACGAAAAAAAAATTAATACACATTGCTACAGTAACGTGTAAAAATACACGTTACTGTAGCAATGTGTAAAAGTCGGAGTTAAAGTAGAGGGTCGGCTGGGAGTGTTTTTTGTGTTTTTTAGCTACAGTACCATCTATTTTAACAAAAATGCTACTTTTACAACTCCTGCTGGGAATGCTCTAGTTATCAGTTATATTGGGATCTTTCTTGCTTTTCTTTCCCAGAATTGTGTTTGACTCAAAAAGTGGGGTTTGTTGTTATTGTAAAATAATAATAATAATAATAATAATAATAATAATAATAATTAATAATATCAAAGAATAATCTATTTCAATTTCATTAAGAACCTAATATACTATATTTAAAGAAATGTATCTATAACTAAATAGTATTTATAATATCACTTATAATTAATTAGATTGACTAATTGATGTCCTTAGATTATAAGTGTGTTTTAGACCTTTGGTAGGATCGAGATTTAAGTATCATACCTAACGATATTTTTAGATGGACAAGATGAAAAGTTACCAGATGAAATATTTTTAAAAAATAAAAAGTTTTTTTTTATTGAAAGACCGAGATGAAAAGTGTTTTTGCAACTGATCAAAATTATTGTTAGGTGCAAGCACCGATCTCAATCTATTTTGGTTTATTCTTTCTCTCTTTTTTTCCTTTTGTTGAATAATTCATTTTATCCATAAAGATATCCAAGTAGTTGCTTGCATTAGATAATAACGAGAATGAATGATTATTAAATAAATTGACTTACATTCCACAAAATTATACTATATTTCCTTCTTATTTTTATTAGACATGCACTAACCAACCTTATATTAAAAAAAAAAAATTATAATTCCGATTACTCTCAAAGCACTAATGTTCATGGAATAACTAATATGAAATATGATAGAAAAGTTGGAAAGCTAGAAATTAAGGGTATAATTTTTTCTTTTCTTGGGAAATAAGGCTTTGTACATTTATTTATTTTTTCTGTATATATAAATCAATAAAATAATTAGAAAGCCGTAATTTTATACACCTTAACTCTTAAGGTGATTAATGCATAATATTTTCTAATTTGAAGAAGAGTTGTGTCTAACTTGATAGGAAAAATAGTATAATACCTTAATTTTTTATTTATTTATTTTACATTTAAAAGAGTTCAATAGCAAAACTAGGTCACTACAAAACCCAATAATTACCCCCAATTTACCCATCACCTCATACATACCCACACAATAATCTATATTCAGTTTTTTTTTTTTTTTTTTTTTTTTTTTTTTTTCCATTGACATGTAAATCGGTCTTTGTTGTCAAATTGTTATGCTAATAGTTTTATTAAATCAATAATTGAATATGTTTCTGAACAGATTTGGTAAATCTTACTAGAAAATAAATACAAGCTAGTAAAGTCTTATCCAGTTGTGTCAGATTTAATAAATAAAAAAAAATTCCAGTTGCAGGTGAACTTATTGCCAGGATCAGAAAGTAAATGCCGGCCAATAATACAACTGCATGTTGTTGAATCTTTTTAATCAATCGGAAAGTCAACCAAGATAGTACGTACAAGTTAAAAAAATAGTACAGAGTATTCCATTCACTACTCTTTTTTTTTGTTTATTTTTTTCGATAAATATTCATTGTATGGGTTACATTTCAGTTCTTCTCTCACAAATTTTTTTATTATTTTTTTAATTTTTGCTTTTCAAAGTTTTTAATAATTTTTTATTAAATAATTGAGATTTTTAATTTAAACCATTTAATAAATATTACATGCAATATTAATTACATGGATCTCAATCTCTCACCCACCATTCCCATACCTTCGAGAAACCCTATCATTTCTCTTATTCAAGGCAAGTGACACGTTTACAACTTCCTTTCCATTTGTTTATTTTAATTTTGATTTTATATTATAAATCTAATAGATATATTATTACAACGTCATTTAAAATGAAAGACAACGGTAGAAAAGAGTATGGACCCAGCGCTCAGATATTTTGAATGATCGATCATATGATGGAAAGTTAACCAAACACACTACCCTTCGTGATATTTGACCATGGTTCCAGACTTTTCCTCCTAATTAACCCTGCTTCATCATATTTAATTTAATCATGACTTGTCAATTTATTCTATAAAGCTCTGCTCAACTAAGAACATTATCATTGACCACAAAGAAAAAGAATGGCAGCTGTACAAAAGCATTTTGTTCTGGTGCATGGGGCATGTCATGGGGCCTGGCCTGATTTCTTGAAGTTCTGCGAAGAGCATGGTATTAAGAGACACTTCACAGTACGAAAAAATCCTCAACAAAATGGGGTGGCTGAGAGACTTAACAGGACCATCACAGAGACAGCTAGATGTTTAAGGTTGAATGTTGAGCTTCCTAAAATTTTTTGGGCAGAAGCAGTGGATATGGCTTGTTATATCATCAATCGATCACCTAGAGTTGTACTTGATGGGAAAGTCGCTGAAGAAGTATGGACAGGACAAGAAGTTGATTACTCTTTCATGAGAATATTCGGGTGTTCCGCATATGTTCATATCTCAGGTGAAGACAGGTCAAAACTCGATCCAAAATCAAAGAAGTGCATCTTTCTTGGTTTTAAGAAAGGGGTAAAAGGGTACAAGCTTTGGGATCCAGTTGCGCAAAAGGTGGTGATCAGCAGGGATGTAGTGTTTGATGAAAAGTCAATGACAAAAGCATTCAAGGAAGAGAAGTCTCAAGCAGCGGAAAGCAGTAATAACATTGGTAGATCAACGGTGCAGGTGGAGCTTGATGAATTGGAGTCTCAGTCAGATGAGGAACGTCACAGTAATGATCAAGAATAGGATAGCACCAAATCAGATAGGCCTAAACGCAACAAAAGACCACCGGTCAGGTATGGTTTCGAGGATCTTGTGTCTTATGCTCTACTTACCAGTAGCGAGGATCCTTCTACATTTCAGGAAGCAATTGAAAGCTCTGAAAAGGATAAGTGGATGGAAGCTATGGTGGAGGAGAATGAGTCTTTGAGCAAGAACAAAACTTGGGAGTTAACGGAACTTCCAAAAGGAAAGAAACCTATAGGTTGCAAGTGGGTGTTCAAGAAGAAGGAAGCAGTATCAGAAAAAGAAGGGGAAAGATTCAAGGCACGATTGGTAGCAAAGGGATATTCACAGAGACATGGGATTGACTACGATGAGGTATTTTCACCTGTAGTCAGGCATACATCTATTAGAGCGGTATTGGCTTTGGTAGCAGATCAGGATCTGGAATTAGAACAACTGGATGTGAAGACGGCTTTTCTTCATGGGAATTTGGAGGAAGAGATTTTCATGGTACAACCAGAGGGGTTCAAGCAACCTGGTACAGAGAATCTTGTCTGCAGATTGAAGAAGTCACTTTATGGGCTCAAGCAGTCTCCTAGACAGTGGTACAAAAGGTTTGATTCATATATGATCCAGATTGGTTATACCCGTTGTGAATATGATTGCTGTGTATATGTTCGTATACTTGAAGATGGTTCTTATATTTTTCTGCTACTGTATGTGGACGATATGTTAATTGCTGCTAAAAGCATGTGTGAGGTTAAAAGGTTAAAATCTTTGCTACACAAAGAGTTTGAAATGAAAGACCTGGATGCTGCTAAGAAAATTCTGGGTATAGAGATTCGCAGGGACAGAGAGACAAGAAAGCTGTGGTTGTTTCAGAAAAACTACATCAGGAAGGTGCTTGAAAAATTTAGCATGTTGGATGCTAAGCCTGTGAGCACACCATTGGCGAATCACTTCAGATTATCTGGTAGTCAGTATCCAAAGAATGAGGAAGAAATTGAAAATATGTCAAAGGTTCCGTATGCTAGTGCAGTGGGATGCTTAATGTATGCAATGGTCTGCACCAGGCCGGATTTGGCTCATGCAGTGAGTACTGTTAGCAGGTACATGGCGAACCCAGGGAGAGAGCACTGGAATGCAGTGAAGTGGATTTTCAGATACTTGAAAGGCACTGCGGAACATGGGATCTTATTTTCAAGACAACCAGGGACTAATTCAGTTGTAGGGTATGTGGATGCAGACTATGCAGGTGAGGTGGATGACAGGAGGTCTACTACAGGTTATGTGTTTACACTATCAGGAGGACCTATTTGTTGGAAATCTACATTACAATCCATAGTAGCCATGTCCACTACAGAAGCTGAATACATGGCTGTAGCTGAAGCTGCAAAGGAAGCATTGTGGTTAAAGGGGCTAGTCAAAGAACTTGGTTTGAATCAAGGTGGAGTTCAGATGCATTGTGATAGTCAAAGTGCCATTTACTTGGCTAAGAATCAGGTTTCATGCTAGGACGAAACACATCGATGTTAGGTTCCACAAGATAAGAGAGTTGATTGTTACAGGAGATATTGTTCTGGAGAAGGTGCACACTTCAGAGAATGCAGCTGATATGTTGACGAAGCCAGTTACCACAGCCAAGTTCAAGCATTGCTTGGACTTGGTCAATGTTAACAGCTTGTGATAGCCCTTTAGGGCTATGGTGGCGGTGATGGAGGAGAAGTTCGTGAGGCTTGACCAATTCAAGTCAAGGTGGAGATTTGTTGAAGTTGGCTTGAATTAGAATTCTATAGTCCACCACCCTTGTGTTATTCTAGTGGTATTAGAATTACTCAATGACCTATGACTCACGGCAACTTTATGCAAAGTCCTTGTTTTGGTAGGATTCAGCAAAACCCCTTGCTATATATATAAGGCTTTAGGTCTTATTAGTGTGACACAATATAGAATAATTAGAGAAGGGTTTCTCTAGGTTTATTCTAGGTGAGAGAGAGGTTAGGGTGTAATTGGGGTTTGGGTTCTTTGAGAGAGTCCTGGTACCACTGTTGTAATCTCCCTATTTTCTTAGTGAAACTTTCTCCCTGTCGCCGCCGGTGGATGTAGGCATATTGCCGAACCACGTAAATTCTTGTGTTCTTTATTTGTGTGTTTGATCTCTTTCTCTCTTCTTTAATCTTGCGCAAACAGTTAATTTTCACAACAGAAATTATGATGCAACCGAAGCTCTGCAACAAAATAAAAAGTCTAACGCAAAAGTCCTGCATGAACCATTATTATTTTAAAATCTATGCGCATGCCACAAAATCACTAACAGTAATTTGCTAGCACAAACTCCAAAAAGAAAGAATTAAAATATGAGGAAAATAGAACATGAAGTGATAATGGTATTTTCTGAAACAAAAACTCAAATCCTTTTATTATGGAAAGTGACTAACTTTTGGATTCCCACTAAAAATATCAATAGATATACATTATGCACATCATGTGACGCAAGATAGATAAAACATGTTCAAAAACGAGAAAAAGCAGAAATGAGAACATATTTGCTATATACTGAATGCAACTGTAAAGATTGACAGTGTCAACATTAAAAACATTCTACCAATTTATTAAAAAAAAAAGGTCTTTAGGATATTTACAAACTACCCACACATCATATTATATGGTTGCTTCTAGCCACAGGCAAACAACAGACCTGACTTTTCTTGTTTGGGTGTTTCTCTGCCCAACTAATAAACTGCTCAATCTTCTCATCTATTTTCTTTTCAAGTTCCACATCTCCACATTGCACCTAAACAACAGGAAAGGTTGCATTAACAAGAAACAAAATCAAAGTCTTAAGCTTCAACCAATCCAATGAAAAATACCATATAGAATAACACTAGTAAGTTAAAAGATACATCTAAACAAAATAGATTCCATAAAAAACCCTTATGAAGGTCCTTCAACATAAACGGTAGTCACTTTGCTATCTTAGGCCAACATGATTTGCAATTGGCATCTGACAGTGTCCTCAAGCATACAACACAACAACTAATCCTTGTAAACCATTCTTACACATCTAATGAGCAAGGGAATGTCATATTGTGTCCATTTATTCCTTTTACTTTACCAAGCCTTAACTACTTAAAAAGAATCATGTGCAACTACGATTTAACCAAACAAGAACAACCAATCAACAGAAGAAATTCCGAATCACTTACATACGTAATCTCAAAAAGTTCCAAATCAATGTCTTTGGGTCGCACTAGACCTAACGCCCTATGAAACACAATTGTGTGTAGTATGCCTGCACCCATTATCACCAAGTTGACAGATAAGATGAAAACATATAACAATAATGCTAATTAGAACGCAGACGTAGCCATCACAATAAAATAAAACCACTTGGACATGCTACGCTATTATACAACCGCGATAACCTTAATTCTAAACACGTACAGAACGCATTAGAAAGATAATTGATCACCAATCATCATCACATACAACAAACCGAATTCCGCAAGGAAACAAAATCAAATCTGCTACCAACATTAACCTCATTAGCAATAAAATTATGACATAACAACCCGATACAGGGTTATTGTAATGATAGAAAGTTTGGTGTAACGGAAAAAAAAATTCCATATTGTTTCTGATTATTCTGTCTTTATTTCATTGAATGGATCAAATCCTGAATCCATTTATTTTTCTACTACATAGTCAGATTAGAATATTAGCATCATAATAATGAAGGAATTAAATAACTTTTTAATATTCTGTGCAAAAAAAGGGCCTCCTGATTAAATATAGTACTGCGTAGTATAACTTTTTCATTGCGGTATCAACCTTTGATGATTTGCAGCTGGTTTCCAGACCATAACTTTAATTTTGTTAGTGGTTTGAACTTGTACATTTGCATTTGTTGATTTTATTTTTTAAACTGGGCTCAAATAAATTCTTCTTACTGCTTCCTAGCTATAGGTGCTGCAACAGGCTCTGGGGCTAGCTTTGGGGCTGCAACGGTGAGTAAATTTTCTCACTCTTGACTTTGTTTGTGGACAATTTTATTCAATCTTGTACTTCTTGCTTAAAGAACCCTAGGAACATAAGTCCTTAATAAACTGATCATTTTTTTTTTTTGTGTGGGAAAGAAATTGATCATTTAAAGCGGCAAGAAGATCAATAAACATAATTATCTTTGCTGCAGATTTACTTCCATCTGGTCACCGGCTTTACTTTTTTATGATTTCCTTACATGGTATGCATCTATATAATTATTTTTTCCATGTCTCCCATGTCTTTTGCAGAGATCAACAAAGACAAAATCTAGAACTAATCGACAGTAGCCACGGTGGCTTTGGGTCATGAAATCTGGAGGACACCTCTTGTATTTCTGAAGATATTAGCATATGTTATGCTGAGAAGCACTTTCTTTGCTCTCTACTTTTCCTAAATGCGGCTTCTTATGCTGTGGAGTTAGTGTTTCTACAAAGATTTCTCACTCAATCGAGGATCACATATCAAATGCTGCTGTATCATGACATCCCAATGCTATGTTTGTGTTTCTGATATTGTCAGTGAGATGCTGGGAGATCCATGTTACTGTAACATTGTAGAGTACAATCTTAGATAAAATGGCTTTGGATGTGGATTCTGATGAAAAAGATGTAGTCCATTTGTTTAGATATTAGAATGTGGAATAAACTCTTTATTGGTTACCTTATGTGGAGTACGCTTTGCTTCTTGCTTGACTTTGCTTGATGAGTCCTGGCAACGCTAATCATGTACCTTTTTAACAGTTTCAACACTTACAATTTGTGTATTTCATTTTTTTCTGTTTGATATTATTTATTTATTTTTTGAATAAATATTTCGGAGTGATAGAAGTTAGAACAGCTGGTATTCAATTGGTCTGAAATCTGAATCCCAGAATTAAAAGATATTTCCTTGGCCACTGAGAGTCTTGCTTTGTTGTATAAATTGTGGTCAGATGGTTGTATAAAATTCAATATGGTTGTATTTTTTATACTTTATATGATTACATCTTTATTAACAAAAGAAATATACTTCTATTATCATTTTTTTTAACAAAATTATCCAAAAGTTCATTAGTAAGTACCAAAGTACCAATTTTAAGTAAAGGAAAACCATGGAAATGGAAGACCAAAGCTCAAGTTTTGAAGAATAAAGTGAGATCTTTTGATCGGCTAAAGATAATCCCATCTAGGCTCATTTTTGTGCAAGAAATGTCAAAGGGATTGTTTTTAGGCCAAATCACCTAAATAAATAAAACACAATTAACATAGTCCAAGATTTGGATGTCAGGATTGCATTGATCCCACCTATTCTCATGCAATCCGGATCGTTTGAACAAAGTGAGATTATAGGAGGCTATGATCCTATATCTGGATCGAGATTATAAGAACCTTCTTGACCCCTCAGGTTAGACTAGGGTTGGGTTCCACCCATAAGATATCTTCAGAGGTAGCAGGCATGGTGATTGATAGAGAGAACTTTGTTATTTTACAAACTTAGGTAAAAGATATGTTAAAGCTTACTAGTAATTTTTCAAGCGATTGCTTTGCTTCCCAGTTTCTTCATCCTATGCAGAATAAACCTTTGCATCAAATTCATCTGTTTCTGATCTAATCATGTTCAGTTGTAGCCTCTTTAGTTCATCTTGGGCTTCTTCAACCTTGGGGTGCATTTGGTCGCCAGAGGTAAATACATGAATACTATTCTCACCCTCAATCCAGCTTAGTCCAGGATCCTTTTCCAACATCAATCCCCTTATTTTCGTCTCATTTCTGCAACACCATCCCATCTACCTGCAGCAGCATAAAGGTTTGAAAGCAAGATATGAGTGGCACTGTCTTCTGCATCAAACCTTAGAACTTGCTCTGCTGCATGAACTCCTACTCTCAAATTTCCTCTGATGACACACGAGCTTAACAAAATTCTCCACAGTTCAAGATTATCCTCCTCTCTAAAAGGTGATCCGACTATTATTTCCTCTGCCTCATCCAATAATCCAGCTCGACTTAGCAAACTTACCATACAAGAGTAGTGCTTAGGCCCAGGTGATAAACCATTTTCCTTCATATAGTTCCACAAGAACTTTCCTTTTTCCACCAATCCACTGTGATTACAAGTGGAGAGTAGAGACAAAAATGTTACTTGATCTGGTCTTAGACCGAAGTTTATGATCTCTTCAAAAAGCTGCAATGCTTCCATCGCCATTCCATGATGACTATATCCACCTAGCATTGAGTTCCAGCACTTTAAATCAGGGTTTGAAACTTGGGAAAATATTGATTGAGCTGAATGAAGGTCACCATTTTTGACATACATGTCTATCAAACTCCCAGAGACAGACATTTCAGCATCATATCCCCTTTTTACAACCTGAGAATGAATCATCTCACCTGGTTTCAATATTACAAGGTCAGCACATAAACTCAATGTTCCACTGAGAGTAAAACTATCAATCTTATAGCCTTTCCTACACATTCCATTGAAGAATTTAATTGCACTGTCCCCATCAGCCATTCTAGAATGGCCTAAGATCATTTCAGGCCAGAGAACAACATCCTTCTCTGAAATCAAATTAAAGACTTTGTTGGCAGATTCTGCTTCAGTGTTTTTGAAATACATGGACACTAGTGTACTTCCTACGAAGACACTTCTCTCAAATCCTGCTTTGGTAACTTGAGCATGGAGAGGTTTCCCATAATTAGAGGCTAGGAAGGCACAAGTCGCGGATATGATGGCTGCATAAGTATACTCATCTGGTTTAAGATGAGACATCCCTTGCAAATTGACAAACACAGTCATGGCCTTCTCTCCTTCCTCATTCTCTGAATACCCGGCAATCATTGAGTTCCACGAAACTAAATCCGGATTTTCAATTCTACTAAAAACACTAAATGCTATCTGGGTATCACCACAACTACAATACATGTCAAGCAGGGCATTTTGCACAGGTAAATCAGCTAGTGCATTTGAAACAATAATTTGGGCATGGATAAGTTGGCCACAATGATAATCTCCCAATCTGCTACACGCATTCAAAACCATTGAATATGTAAACTCAGTCCGAATAATACCCTTCCTCACCATTTCACCAAAGACATCAAGCCCTTCCTTGAGCTTATCATTCTTTAAGTTCCCAAGTATTATAGAATTCCAAGCCACTACATCTTTATCATTTATAAACTCAAAAACCCTTTTTGCAGATTCCAAATCCCCACAATTCGAGTACACCCCAAGTAAAGAGGTTGGAACGCAAACATTATTCAAAAACCCAAACTTCACAACTTGGGCATGAAGCAAAGAGCCAAGCAACCAATCCCCATACAAAGAACACGCATGTAGCAAACTCGTGAGAGTAGAACCATTGGGCCTCAAATATTCAAATCCCATTTGAGCAAGCAAATCAAAGGCCAAGAAAGCATGGTCTGGGACTCGAGAATACGCTGCAATAAGCGCATTGAACGAAACAAGACTTCTCTGAGGCATTTTGTCGAACACCAAGCGAGAATCGGTGAGTGAGCCACAGCGTGCATACATGGAGAGGAGATTGTTGTTCAGATAGGGAGTTCGGGCATTGACAGTTGTGGTAGTTAGGAGGAGAGCATGAAGTTGGCGCGCTTTTTTCAATGAGTTTATAGTTGTACATTTTTGTATAAGTGCTGCTAAAGTGCTAAGGAAGATGTCTCGTACAATGGTGGCATAAAAAGGTTTAGCTCGACTTAATGAACTTTGACCCTGCAAAAACTGTAGAGGTTTGTATTTATGGACTTGTTTTCATTTATGGTTAGAAGAAATCAGTGGCTGAAAACTGATAAGGGAGAAAAAAAGAAAAAAAATTTAGGCTGAATTTTATGTGGTTTGGATGATGGAAAAGTTAAAGAAATGAAAAAATATAGTGAGGATAGGAAGTAGAATGGAGGAACAAATTGTTGCTTTGTGTGTTTTGGTAAAAAAAGATTGATTAGTGAGAGAAAATAAATATATATAACTTACTTTTATTTTGTTGAAGAAAAGAAGAAAAATTAATAATAATTGTGTGTTAATATTACTAGCCAATAATAATAATAAAATGTATATAAAATATTGTATAAGTTAATATTGAATTAAACTATTTTGGATTAATTCCGGTTTCAAACTTTCAATAAGTTAATATGGAATTAATACATTTATTTTTTTTTGATAAAAAGAATTAATACATTTATTAATCATATCTATATTGACACAATGTATTTGACTTTTTTTTTTTTTTTAAACATTAACCCAAAAAACGCTTAGATGTGGAAGCGCTCAAAACGCCTCGTCTTGAACAGTGCGAAGACAAAGCATTTTCCCCGGCAAAAGTAGTAGCAGCTAGTAAGCCTGAAACATGTCAGGCGCTTCTTCTAATTGCTCGCGTCTCTGCCGTCTGATCAACGACTCCCTCCATCAATACACGGTTAATCACACCACTCTCTCTCATTCCACTTCTCAGGCTTTCATTTCTGATCAAAATTTCTTTAATTTCCTAGTTTTTCTTTTTCATAATTTCTCCAACTTTAAACTACGACGTTTTGCAGGAACCAGAGGCAGTGGATTCTCTAACCAAACAGAAAGAAAAAGATATTCTGATTGCTCTTTCTAAGCTCTTGAAACAAATTCAGCTTTGGACTCCAAAACTCGATGCCTACTCTCACAATGTATTATTCTCTCTCTCGCATAAACAGTGAGCTTAATCCAACAATAATGTAATCTTATTCTTTGAACAGGGCAAGGAGGTCGAATCGGCTTCCAAGAGTGAATGCTCACACTCTCAGCCTGAGGACCATCACTGTCTCGCTAAGATTGTAGCTCACTTGGTAATATTTCACTTTAATTCTTATGAACCTTTCAATTGCATTAATAAAAAAACTGCAATACACTTTAATTGACGAGCTTTTTTTTTTTTGGCTGAAATATTCTATTTTCTTGCTGAAATTCGGTTCAAGTTTGATTTTCAATTTTCATCTCCCAAATATAGAAAGTTACAATTTTTTGGCCAATGAAGTACATGGGTTTGATTTTATCTTTTCTTTGTTTGGCTGACATACACCTTTTTTTTTTAATTATTATTGCTGAAATTTGGTTTAAGTTTGATTTTCATCTCCCAAATTTAGATTTTAGAAAGTTACTTTTTTTTGGCCAATGAAGTGCATGGGTTTGATTTTGTATTTTTCATGGCAGATAGTTTTGCTAACTTTGGAGAGTCAATATGTTCAACATCTGGCAGGCAATGTTCTTGGTTTCATTTTGGAGTTTGTTGCAACATCTGTATGTTATGATTTTCTGTTTTGGAAGTTCAATTTATAAACCTTGGACTCTGCTTTATTTTCATGACTATTAATGTTTTGCAGAAAAGCGATTGGGATGGATTCATTAATTTGTTGTGTGTTTGCTTGGAATTGGCTATCACAAACGCACTTTCAGATCCTTCTGTACCATCAAGTAGTGAAGCTGAAGATTGTAATTCTGATTCATTGAAGTTTGAGGATGTCATTAAACCAAGACTGAAAAATGCCAACTGGTGCACGGTGTCTGGCATTATTCGAGTTTTACGAAATATATTGAAGTATTTGAAGCGAGAAGATTATGATCAACTTCTTGAAGTGTACTTAAATTGTTTAGATTCTTGTCTTTCAAATGTGCATTGGGATTTATTTGATGAGGTTCATGTTGGTCAGAATGGTGGCACTCAGAAGAGATTTTGTGCAGATGCCTTATTTCTCAGAAACATCAGTGGGTTGCAAGAGCCAAGCATCATCTTTCTAGGAAATTTTCTTCAGCTACTCTGTTCATTGGTTGACGAAAGCGATTTTTTGGAAGCTGCCGGTGGTTGCATAGATAAGCATCCAATTCGTAATAAAATCATTAACTTTGTGCCTAAAGTTTTAAACTGGTGCCTCGGCAAGGAAGGAGAATATGTCGACACATGCATCTCTCAGTACTTTAGACACAAGTTGTTGGTACGTATTGGCCTTAGTTTTTTACATATCAATAAAAGAAGGGGGGGGGGGGGGGGGAATTGGCCTTAGTTTTTTTGCTTGATGAACTTAGAGATTCATTGAACTTCATAATCTTCTTCGAAGATAACTGAATAATAACATAAATAGCCATTGGTACTAAAGATTCTAGAAAAGATGTTGTGGTGATTACTTATACATATGTAAAAGAATGCAGCCATGTTCATTGCACTATAAATGTGTGTTATCACTTTATAAGCTCTCTCTCTCTCTCTCTCTCTAATAAGTCCAGTCTAAGTAGTAAACCAACTTAAATATATTTCGCAGGTTCTAATGACCAGGCTTAGTTTTCAAACATGTCTGGAATGTTCCACTCTTGTTTCATGGTTGCAACTTCTCCATACTTACTTTCAAGAGCTTTTGTGGCAACCCATAGCTCAAGCTGAGTCTTGTCAGGATGATTGTCTAGAAGGCTCTCCATTTTTATTGTGTGTTTCTGATGGAGAAATACATCTGCATTCACGCCATATACAGAGGCAGGCGGTTTTTCTTTTCTTAAAGTTTTCCTTCACCTTGATGAGTCTGAAAGCAAACACTGAGAACCAATGTGTGTGTGCAACTCCAAACTCATGCTTAACCTATGAGTCAAATTCGGGCCTGGAATGTTGCTTTAGAAAGAAGGGTTTGTTAGAGCTACATAAGTGGCTTCAAGGGCATCTTCCAACTGAGACGTTTTTGGACCATGAAATGTATCTGGAAAGATGTGTAAACTTTGCCTCATCCTTGCTCCAGTTATTTTATGCATGAGGTTTGTCTTTTCAACTCATTCGATATTATTACTTGCAATGTTGCTATGTTGTGTAATTCCTTAAGGTTCTATATTATTGAATTGTACATGGGCGGAACTGTGTGTTGGGGGGGGGGGGGGGGGGGCGCTCTCCCCTAGGCAGATTGATCTCTTTATAAATATAATTGAAAAATTATTTTTTGTGCTTTGGCCTCCCACAAATTATGAGCTCCTCCCTCTCAAAAGAAAAAGAGTTAGATCTTTTAAATTCAAATATTCAAGATGTTCAAACTTTTGAGGAGCAAAAATTATCTCATTAAAAGAGAATAAAGCTATAATTATATTACATAAACAATATAAATATCTATTCACATTTCTTTTTTTAGTATAAAAGTTAAAAGTCTTTAAAGTTCTCGAGATTGAATGCCAAATTTTTGTTGAGTTTTATACAATCTTATATGAAAGAATGATATCTAATTAAAATTTATAATGTTAAAAGTCCAAAAGAGAAAGTGAATCAAGACCTTCCCTGTGGTGTTAGTTTAGTAATATATATACACACACACGCAGAAATATATGTATGTGTATATATAAATATATATATGTGTGTGTGTATTTATTAATTAATTAAATATATTTGATACAGTCCCCGCCCCCAAAATACAGTCCCCCCCACCCCTCCCTCCGCTGGGTCTATCCTGTACGGTTGTTTTCAACAAGTAGTGTAATCAAAAAGCATCCCGCGGGGCAAAAAGTTCTGATTCTGTATATCTTCAACTTGCATTTTGTACATGTTGAGTTATTTTACTTATTTTGCTTATATTTGATGTACTGAATACTTGCATCATAGTTTGTGATTTGTAAAAAACTCCATACTACTTGTTAGTCTAACATTTTTATCTATTGTAACATTTGTTTGTGCTAATTTCTTAAGTTTGTAGCTAAACATATAAGTAATGACGCACACATATGTACACACGCACAAAAAGCTGTGCATGTATTCTTCACTGAACTCAAGCTTGCAAAGTTTTCACTTTGCAGTCTGTCACATTCTGCTAGGTAGCAGAAGGAAATTCTTAAACTCTAGTAGGAAAGATTCCAGAGGTTTCAGTATTCATGTACATTTTGATATAAAAACATCCTGGTTTGTTTGAAGAACTGCTTAGTTTGGCATTTATGAAGGCAATTGTAATTCTTTTCCTGTGTCTGAGAATGCCATTTTTGGGTCACAAATTAAAAAAAAAAAATTCCATTTTTGCTCACTGCAATATACTATTTTTCCATATTCTGCTCTTTCTTCTTTCCTCATATATTTTCTGCTCTTCCTAGAATTTCTATATTCTAATTTCTTGTTCTTCTCTTGAACTGTAGGATGATATATTATTTAAAATGCTCTTGCAACTGCTTGGTGTACCTTTTTGCGCAGAGCTAAAGTGAGCAACTCATCTTGTGGTTGTTTTAATTGATAATTAGTTGGTTGGAAACTAATTTAACAATCTCTTGGGTTGTACCTAGGAATTACAAAGAAAAAAGGGCGTTTCAGGATGTGAAGGAAGATATTCTTTTTCATGTTTCAAACCTTTTTAATCCCATATGCCTGTTCCATCTATTTCTTTCAGAGGCAAGTTTTTTGCAACCCAATATTAGTACATCTAGAGACCCCCTACCTCCTCTTACGCATGTTCTCTATTTCTTAGTTTGAATTAAAGTCAATTTGAAAAAAAAAAAAAAAAAAAAAGAAGGAATTATGATGTGCTTCTCTTTATAATTTGCAGTTACACTATGAGCACCAAGTTCTTCTTGATTACCTAATATCTAAAGATATGGGAATCAGTTGTGCTGAATATCTTCTGAGGTATGTATAATAGTTGCTTCCCCCCCCAATAGTTGCTCCCCCCCCCACACACACACAAACAAGAAAAAAAAAAAAAAAAATTGAAAGTGGTAACTTATGGGAAGTTCTTGCTTTGACCATCAAGTGTGTATGCAGTTCACTAGGTGATGGTTACTTAGGCTGTTAGATTAGGCTAATTTGATGGTTTTACTTCATTTCCTTTCAGTCCTTCATGCTTTTAATGAATTCTTTCTTATATATATATATAACACAGAGCAGCAAATAAGCAGAGTTTTGTTTCTCATGCTTACTTTATATATGATATTGCTGTAATGTGAACATTTAATTTCCTTTGTTTTTACATTTATAGGTGCTTGCGAATAATATTTGATTCATGGTGCTTATTTGTGGAATTTTCATTTGATGGATAAGTTATAAATCAATCATCTTGCAAGAAAAGGAAAGTTTCATTGGATGGCTCAAATTTTGAGGCATATGTAACACCTATGCTTGTGGAAAACAATGGAATTATCACATCACAGGAGAAGGAATATAATCGAGGCCATGGATATGGAAGCAAGCATCATATAACACAGCCATTTGAAGAAGCCAAAGAGTGCTTGCTTTCATTGAGGAATTCTGTTGAAAGTCTTCACAAGAAGAACCTCTTTCCATATAATCCCAAAGTGCTTCTGAAATGGTGGGTTCCATAACAATGAATTCCATTGTGCTTCCAGTAAACTTCTCATTATTGTTATTTTTAAGGGAGTTTAATTTTAGTTAAAAACCTTTATCTTCCAATTACACACACACACACACACACACCAAAAAAAGAAAGAAAGAGAAGTTGTTTATTTAATCTATTCTAAGCTGCTAAACTCAGGTACCTATAAGCGGCTGATACCCTCTACAATATGGATGATACACCTAATTTTCTCAACATACACATGTCTTAATAGCGGCTAAGGCTTATTGATGTCAACAAAGTGTGTTTTCTTTATGAGTAATTTGGGGAAATGATATAAAACCGGTAGTCCGTTTCTTAAGAGTACCAGTATGTTTGTAGCTACATTTTACATTCACCTTTACATAATAACCTTAAAACTCAGTATATATTACTGAAAAATCTGGGGGTTGAATTTGAGTATTCATTTGTTTTGCTTATGAATGAATTTATACACCAATTTTGATTTTGATATAATATTGGAGCATTCTTTCTATTTATCATGTCCATAGCATTCTACTTAAGATTTTATTTTCAAAAGTTTGAGAGATGTTTTAGGCTCTAAATTTAAAAAGGCTTCAGGAGTGGTTAGTCAACAGGTAACCCAAAGTTGTTTCCATTGGTGGTCCTTTATCTGAGTGCTTGCCCTTGTCTTGCAGTTTGACAAGATTTCAGGAGCTCTGCTTCAAGGAAGAGAAATATGATTGAGGAATTATTTAGGAGCTTGAACCCGAACAAAGTTAGCAGAGCATCATTTTTTTCTTTGGAGTAAGGGGTGATAATAAGATCATGTCAGCTAGAGTGGCTTAGCTCTTCTAGATTTTTAAGATGAATATGGTTGCTAGTGATGGAAACATATCAAGGCAACTGGGACTGACAGAGTTGCAAAGACTGCTCCGAAGCTCGTCTCAAAAGTCCTTGTGCAATATCCTCGCAGAAATTCTGTTGAGTTGATTGATTGTTCCAATTGAATGAATGCTTGGGAGGAACTGATGAAGAGGAGAAATAGCCACATGACTGCAGCAGGCAGTTAAGGTAGTTTACAGTTAATCCTATTATATAATCTGTTTAATTTGCTATAGTTTTCCTAAAAAATGAGGAAAAGGGAATAATGTTATGTTTTGCATCATTGAGCAGAAAATGTTTGCATATCCAAGTGGATGTGTAGACATGAATTATGCATGTGTGCCTGCTAAATTTCTGACATGTTTGATAATATGTATTTAGTAAGTTGCGCTTAGTCAACCACTTTATGGCTTGGTCCTGAAAGCATTCCATTATCTTTTGCTGCAGCCTTAACTAAGGGAAGAGTGAAAAAGAAGAAGAAGAGAGACGCATTTGACTCATTTGAAACTGCTTTCCACTCTCATGAGTCATGAGTATGACAACGAATGTATGATTTCTCAAGGCTCTTGGCAAAAGGTTGTTTTACCAACGGATTCTTGCAAGGATTACATGCACATTAGATTGGAATTTGGCATCTTCCTTAGAAGCTTTTGTCGTGTTTGATAATGATGTGGAGTAGATAGAATGATAATCTTGTTAGTTGTAATGTGATTAAAAGTAGATTCGCCTTAGAAAGACGTGTACTGATGGCTGACCTATTGTACTGATACAATGATAAATGAATCACGTATCGCCTTATATACAATGATAAATGAATCACATGTATCGCTTTGTTGAATTTTTACTTAGAAAGACGTGTACTGATGGCTGACCTATTGTTGAGTATGCAGGCGTGCGTGTGACAACATTTGGGCCAAAATCACATTGCTCTTTCCTTGGACAGACATGATGAATTGAAGTTTTAATTTAATATAAATATAAATATAGGAAAATTTGTGGTTTTTCATTGTAGCTAAACGTCTGAAACATTAAGAGCAACTCCAGCAATGCTTTAAAACTGCTTTCTATCTCTACAAATAGAGAATAAAACAAAGAAACGTGCTCCAGCAGTGTTCTATATTAACTCTTTATTTCCAAAATTTTATACAAAATGTACAGTAGTTTTTCACAAATGAAAAGCTACTGTACATTTTCTATCCGATTAAACCGATTAAAAAAAGGAGGTGGGACCACCGAGTATATATTGTTTATTTTTTTCCCGAAGTCTCATTTCAACCAATTTTTTCTCTCTCTTCACTCTGTGCTCTCTCTTCTCTCTGTGCTCTCTCTTCGTTTTCTGTTGAAGCACGAAACGGGCTTGGACTTCAGTTTGCGGTTGGAAACGCCGGCGTGGTGGTTGATTGGTGGCTTGGGCTTGCCGATCTCGGCGTGGTGGTGGCTTGGGCTTGCCGATCTTGCGGATCTCGGCCTGGGTTTGCCGATCTCGGCCTAGGCTTGCCAATCTCTTCCTTCTCTCTTCTGGCGTGAGGTATATCATGACTTCCTTCTCTTTTCCTTTATTCAGCTCAAAATCATATGAATTTGGGTTTGTTTGTGATGTGTCTGTGAGAGGTTTGGTGGTGTGTGGAGGTTTGGTGGGTGTTGAACTTTGGATGATTTTGAATGGAATTAGTTTGGTTTCGGGTTGATTTTGTGTCTGTTTGTGTGTTGAGGTTCTGTGTACTGGTGTTGAACTTTGGATGATTTGTGTCTTTTATATGATTTTGATTGGAATTAGTTTGTGTATTTGTGTGCTGAGGTTCTGTGTACTGAGTGTTTTGGCCTCTGTGTACTGGGTGTTGAGTTTCTGTATACTATTTGTGTGTTGAGGTTCTGTGTAATTTGGTTTCGGGTTTTGGCCTCAAAATGAGGATGGAGTTATGAAATTATATGTTGGATTTGTTTGGTTTGTATATGATTTTGATTGGAATTAGTTTGTGTATTTGTGTGTTAAGGTTCTGTGTATTGGGTGTTTTGGCCTCTGTGTACTGGGTGTTGAGTTTCTGTATACTATTTGTGTGTTGAGGTTCTGTGTAATTTGGTTTCGGGTTTTGGCCTCAAAATGAGGATGGAATTATGAAATTATAGGTTGGATCTGTTTGGTAATGAGACTATTACATTGATGAGTTGTGTGAATTGTGTTTTTTATATAGTAAATTAATTATGCTCTATCTGGTCACAAAAAAGGGAATTAGTTGCAACAGTTTTATTTTTACATACGATTTCATGTGTGATTGATACCTAATATTGTATTGTATTTTTACTTAGAGATGAATTCTCAAAATGAAATCTCCAATTTCGTTAATCTTCTAGAAGATACGTACAACGAATATTTGATGGAAACCACATATGTTAGCGATCATAATTAGGGATGGCAACGGGGCGGATCGGGACCGGATCATGGGTGACCCGAACCCGCCCCGCACATGAACTACTAATACCCTACCCCGCCCCGCCCCGGTGGTCGGGGCAACTTATCCCGCCCCGCTCCCGAACCGCACCGCCCCGCCCCACCCCGAGAACCGGGTTGTTGTGCACTAACCGACCCGACCCGACCCCATTCGGTTATTGACACACGTGCAAGTCCAGTTGGGACTCAGATCTAGTGCTTTTCAGTTTCACTGCTCTCTAAATCTAAATCTAATCTTAATCAATTGCACACCCTCTAATTACGATTATCCCAGTGAGAGTATTTGAGCCACAGTGCTCTTCGATCATCAGCATTGCTTTGACAATCCAACGGCTCTGATTTCGCGTTAACCACATCAGGATCAGGCTGTTGTAGGTGTAGCCGCAACTCCGTGTCATCGTCGTCGCTTACCCTCGCTCTCTTCGCATGCACACCGCCGTGCGCTGCCGCTGCGTTTGAGAGCTGAGGCCTGAGAAAACGAAACGGAAAAAAAAAAAAAAAAAAAAAAAAAAAAAAAAAAAAAAAAAAGGTACAGTGAGGATTTGTTCTAAACTGAAACTGAAAACGGAAATGGAAGACCAATTACCGGAAATGAAAAAAAAAACTAAGAATGCCAAGCTCACCGTATAAAGCAAGACCATGACTACGAAAATGGAACCAATTACCGGCGTGAGGGGCTGTGTGAGGAAGGCTGTGTGAGGGGCTGTGTGAGGCGGCAGCTTAGAAAGGCAGAAAAATAAAAGTGAAGAAGTGAGAGGCAGCTTAGAAAAAGGGGTTTATATATGAAACCCTAGAGGGGCAATTTTGTAAATATACTCGGGTCGGGTCGGGGCGGGTCAAGTTAAATCCGTGACCGCCCCGCCCCGGGTATCGGGGCAATTTTTGTAACCCGTAACCGCCCCGTCATCTCTACGGGGCGGGTAATACCCGCACGGGTCGGGGCGGGTCGGGTCGGATCGGAGCAAAATTGCCATCCCTAATCATAATAGTAATCCACCCTCAAGAGAATTACCGGATAGGTCTCCATCCCAAGTTGAATCCACTAGAAATCCACAAACACGTCAATCCAATTTTACTATAGAAGAAGATTTGAATCTTATATCTTCGTATCTCTCTATTAGTGAAGATCCGGTGCAAAGCAATGATCAAACATATAAAATATTTTGGACGAGAGTTCATGAATATTATCATGCTCATACGACCTCCCAAATTAAGCGAACTAAAGGTTCTCTTCAGAACCGGTGGTTAACCATTCAACTTTCCACCAATAAATATTCTGGGTGTTTGGCAAAGATTGAATCATTGCATCAAAGTGGTATAACTGAGGAAAACAAGGTGCATCTTATTAACTCTTCAAATTTGTTAATGCATCAATTTGTTTTAATTATTGAAAATATTAATTGTTTTTATTGTTGGAATTTTTTAGATTGATCAGGCAAAATAATTGTATATAAGCAGAATATGCCAAAAAATTTATGTTTGAACATTGTTGGAACGTGTTGAAGTATGTACCAAAATGGTTGAATAGTCATCAAAATGAGACACCAAGAAGAAGGAGAATGGAGACAACATCTTCTTTAAACTCGATAAATCTAGAAGATGAAGATATCGCAAATGCTTCCAACACAGACTTGGAGAGACCACTGGGCAGGAAGGCCAAAAAAACTCGATTGAACAAACAAAAGAGTGACGAAGGTACTAGTTCAAATGTGAAATATGCCTTGGATGCCATGGTGGAAGAAAAAAAAAATCGCGGAAACGAAATTAGAATTTCTTGAGAGGGGTCGTGTTGAGTACATGGAGTTAGAGAATAAGCGTCTTTGTATTAAGGAAGAAAGGAAGAAAAAATTCATTTGGCAAAAATGAAAGAGGAAAGGGAAAGAATAAAAGAGGAAGAAACAATTCGTTTGGCAAAAATGAAAGAGGAAAGGGAAAGAATAAAAGAGGAAGAAACAATTCGTTTGGCAATAATGAAAAAGGAAAGGGAAAGAAAGAAAGAGGAGAGGGAAAGAATGAAAGAGGAGAGAGAAATTATGACAATGAATGTAGATGCGTTGCCTCTAATGCAACAAGAATATTTTCGTCAACGCCAATTGGAAATCCTTGGAAAAAGAAGTGGTAATTAGTAAATAATATTGTATTATTTTTGTATTATATTCATCAATGCTCTTGTGTTGTATGAATTAAGATAATACTTTGAACTTTTGTTGCTATTGAATGTCCTTTGCTATTATGGTTGATAACTCAATTTATTACTTTGAACGTTAATGTGGTAAAATATATATAGCATTGACTTTGCAAGTTATACGTGTTAATATTTTTTTATGGCAAAATAGAATTTTAAAGAACTTTCACAAGAATAATATAGATTTGATAAACTTCAAATTACAATAAAGAGTAACATAAATAAATAATGCAAGTATGAAAATTAAAACTAAATAATCTTATGATTGGCCTATGTAGTTGCCACAAGTACTCCACAAGATCAGCTTGGAGTTGAGAATGAGTTTTTCTATTTCTAATGCGAATATGGGATTGAATGAAATTCTGAACTTCAATTGTAGGCTCTCGTGACACGGGTATAGGGATGCTTTCAGGCACTTGTTCGTAATCATCATCTTGTTGTACTCCATTAGGATCGCGCTCATCTTCAATAATCATGTTATGTAATATTATACATGCTTTCATAATATCATTGAGAGTTGCTTCATCCCAAAAGCATGCAGGCCCACGCACAATTGAAAATCTTGCTTGAAGTATTCCAAATGCACATTCCACATCCTTCCTACATGCCTCTTGAACTCTAGCAAAGTGTTTTTTCTTTGCTTCTAGTGGAGCTGAGATTGTTTTTACAAAAGTTGACCATTGTGGATATATACCATCAGCAAGATAATATCCCATTGTATAATCATGACCATTGATTGAGTAATTCACTGGAGGAGCACGCCCTTGAGCAAGCTCCGTAAATATAGAAGAATGCTCTAGTACGTTGATGTCATTATGAGACCCAGGTAAACCAAAAAATGCATGTCATATCCAACGATCATATGAAGCTACTGCTTCTAAAATAAGTGTTGGTTCACGAGAATGACCAGTATACTGACCTTTCCATGCTGTCGAGCAATTTTTCCATTTCCAATGCATGCAATCAATGCTCCCCAACATTCCTGGAAATCCACGCTTTTCGTTAACCGCGAGCAACCTAGCAATGTCATTGCTATTTGGTGACCTCAAGTACTCTTCAGAAAAAATATTAACCACCGCTTTAACAAATTTTTTTAGACTCTCTATTGCAGTGCTTTCCCCAATTCTCACATACTCGTCAGTAGAATCAACTGCTACTCCATAAGCGAGAATCCTTAGTGCAGCAGTCATCTTTTGAAGGGACGACAAACCAAGCGTTCTAGCAGCATTTCTTTTTTGGATGAAATATGGATCATGCGCTTATAGTGCAGATTGAAGACGAAAAAAAGTGGACGACTCATCCGAAACCTCCTTCGAAATAAATGAGGAGGAAAAACCAGACTATCTGCGAAATAATCAAGAAAAAGCCTTTCTTCGCCTTACAAATAATCGCGCTTAATGACCTTGCGGCCTACAATTGAACCACGACGTGATGTTGATGCTCGCTCTCTTTTCAATCGTTCTTTTTCCATTGCAAAAATTGAAAGTATCTCAATTTCATCATCAAAGTTGGACTCAAGAAGAGCCATTTCCATTTCCTTCATTTGATAATCACGAGGCTTAAGATGATAATTATGATCCATAGTATATGAAAGAGAAATTTGGGTTTGATAATGAAAGAGCAAATTGGGTTTGATAGTGAGTGAGTAAACTGAGTTTGAGATTAATGAAAGAGAAAATTTGGTTTGAGGTGAATGAAAATTAGAGATATGAAATAGTCCTATTTATACTAAAAGAATATGACCGTTGGAAAATATGACCGTTGGGATCTTTAAATATTGAAAAAGAAATAATAATGTTACCGTTGATTTTTTTTATAAATATTATTTTAATTAAAAACTCCAGAAAATGATTTCCGGAAAAAAATAAAATAAATAAATAAAAATTGAAGAACATGAAGTGATAAAACCAACCAGCAGAGAAATTTTTTTATAACCCAACAGAGAAATTTTTTTTTTCTTTTCTCAAATCTGTAAAACCACCACCACCTGTAAGGCCAGCCACCACCACCGCCCACAAGAGACCCACCCCGCTGGCCACGCCGCGAAGCACGAATCCACCATCGCAGTCGTAAAGCCTGCCGCCAAGCCTTGCCGTGCCGATCCCAACGGTCTGGAGGTGGTGGAGCCGTGCCGATCTCGGCCTGGAGGAGTGGGTCTCGGCCTGGAGGTGGTGGAGCCGTGCCAATTGGTTGCTGAGAAATTGATTTTGGTTGCTGAGAAATTAATTTGAAATAATTAATTTGACCCTGTTTGGTTGCTGAGAAATTGATTTTGGTTGCTGAGAAATTAATTTGAAATAATTAATTTGACCCTATTTGGTTGCTGAGAAATTGATTTTGTGGTGGTTTTTGGTTGCTCTGGGTTGATTTACGGTGGTTGTGGTGGGGCGGGTGGGAAGGATTTGTTATGGCAGTTGGTTATTTTTTGTGGGAAATAATAATAAAGAAGAATAAAAAATATAATATTTAAATGAGATAAAAGAATAAAAAAGTATATTTAAATAGAGTAGAAGAGTAAAATAGAAGAGTACTGCTGGAGTGTTTGTCTGAAAAAATAAATAAAGAGTTACTGAATAGTATAAATATAGAGATAGAATAAAGATAACTTTAAAAACGGCTGGAGTTGCTTTAACAACATACCAAGTGCTGATACTTATCAGCAGATTCTTTTTTCAGCAAGTGGCTTCACAAGACATGGACACCACACACAACGCGTGTCGTCCTATTGTACCGTTTAGATGCCATGAGCTTTACGTTAAGAGAACTTGGAGAGTAGTGCCAAGCTAGATTAAACGAGTGTCAATTGTCACACACACACACACACAAGGGGGGAGATGGAGAAGAGAGAGAGGCATTTTGTGCTGGTTCATGGAGCATGTCATGGAGCATGGAGTTGGTATAAGGTGATAACCCTGTTGAAATCAGCAGGTCATAAGGTCACAGCCTTGGACCTAGCTGCCTGCGGGATTCACCCAAAGCAGGCACATGAGCTCAGATCAATAAAGGACTACCTTGAACCTTTGATGGAATTCTTGGCAGCTCTTCCAGCAGAGGAAAGGGTCATCCTGGTGGGCCACAGCATGGGTGGTGCCTGTATCTCTGTTGCCATGGAAAGGTTCCCTAACAAAATTTATGTTGCAGTATATGCTACCGCACTTATGCCAGGTCCTGACCTCGATTCCGTGACTATAAATGAAGAGGTACAGCCTGCTCTCTCTCTCTCTCTCTCTAGCTCTCACACACAAACAAGAGCAAGCAACTTGATATAATAGATGGGTAATTGGGTATGACAATGACATGAATTGAATGGACTTAAGAAATTCTGAACAGGTTTTCGTTTCTTTTTATCTAATCAAATCTTTTATGTACATGTTCGAGTTTGAACATATATCATTAGATCACATTAGAATTTGTATGATAGCCCATGATATAATTAGTTGAGGTCTCGATCTGGTGTTGCGAGGTGAGCGATTACGTGAACGACCAGTATGGGTTGCTTAATAGACCTGTTAGAGTATTATTTGAAAGGGGGCATGCCATTATGGACCGTGTGGGTTGCATAATGGACCTGTTAATTAGTAGCAGTATTCATGTGGTTTATTCTTTTTTTATTTGTTTTGCTCAAAGTGGTTTATTCTTATTAAGTGGTTGAGATTTTAGCCTTTTGCATGCAAAGGCATGTGGCTCACCTTTATCACTTTTTATGGCCTATCCGGCTTGTCTAGGAAAAATCAGTGTAATTTGGTCAAATCTCAAGAAAAATTGGTGTAATTTGCTTTATTTAAAATCAGATTGTCATTTTCTTTGTCTTGACTTGCAGGCGGCTTTTGCATTTTTTCTAAATGGATTTTGTTAACCAGTGTCCCTAGGGCAATGGTTAAGGAACATTAAATATTTACGGGAAATAACGAATTTTTAATATTAAAATAATAAATAGAGAGACTAAAATACTCTTAAAAGTTGTTTTTATATTATTTTAATAAGTAAATTTTTACTACTTCCTATTAAGTAGAAGTATTAAATGTTTCCTTAACCATTGCCCTAAGGGCATTCGTTAACAGGACCCTTTCTCAATACTTAACAAGAGTTTCAAATATCTGATCCCTCCTTTACATCACCCAAAAAAAGTCCATGGTTTTTATTAGCAATATCACTAATGTTTGGAATTTGCAATTTTTTGTTTCTTTTGTATCCTCCACTTGTTTTGTTTCTTATTTTTTGTGTCAAAAACTAGGAAATTCCACTTCATGATTTAAGTCACTGTTGACCACTGATTCAGTGTGAGTTTACCTGGTTTCCCTACCTCACATCAAGTCATAAAACTTATGATCAACAACAACAATATATATTTGGGATGTTCATGGACTTGAAACTGTTGAGAATAATAGAATTTGACAGTGTCAAAGTATAAACAAATAACCCAACTATTGGACTTGGGTGTAACCTTGATGGAGGTTTCACCAATCAGATTGACTTTACCGAGACAGAAACTGATTTGAGGAAAATGAATGTACTATGAAATTAAAGATTACCTAAAAAAGGAATCTGCATATTTTTGTAATGAATTTTATGCCTGTTTAGTTCATGGATTTCCAATCTACCTCAAGTTGAGGACAATCTAAGGGGTTCCAAATTGTTACATCTATTTCCATTCCTAGTACTTCACAAATGTGCATAATGATATCTTTGGGTATATGTAGTTCAATCGGAGATTGGATTCGTTCATGGACACGCAATTCACATTCGATCAAGGGCCCAACAACCCACCAACCTCCTGCCTATTTGGGCCCAAATGCATGGCGTCCAAGTTATACCAGCTATCCCCACCTGAGGTAAGACTTCACTCTAACCTCATATTTATTCAACAATGTTACACAATGATCAAGAAGAAACATTAAAAATCAAAAAGAGTCAGACAATATCAATTTAACAACTTATATAAGGTTTAATTTCTTCAACAATCAGCGACTTAGCCAATATTGCATTTTCTTTTATTTTTCTTTTTTTGAAAAATGTCTTTAACAATGATCAGTGATGAACTAAACTAGGATTTGACGCTTGCCATGTCATTGCTGAGACCTTTCCGTCTGTATAATGATGCTGAATTATTGTTAAAAGAAACAGAAGTCACCAAGGAGAAATATGGATCGGTTCGTAGAGTTTATATCGTGTGTGACCAAGATAATATTATGAATGAGGATTTTCAAAGGTGGATGATAGAGAATAATCCAACAGATGAGGTGAAGGTGATAACTGGTTCTGATCACATGGTCATGTTCTCTAAACCGAATGAGTTGTTCTCATGTCTCCAAGAGATTGTGGGGAAATATTCTTAATTTTATTTTTATTTTTTAATTATGCTGCTTGCGCTTTGGAATTTGGAGCATAACATTGCATATGTGACTAGCTCTTCTTTTTCCTTCTCCTTAATAAGTAACTAGGTCTTTATTTGATTTATGTCTTCAACCAAATATATAAAAAAATGGGATAACATCTTATACTCTTTTGCTTAAATGATAAAATAAGTTTATGTGCATAAAAATTTGCACAATTTTTTTCATAATTGTTGATGTGTTATGTTGTAATTTTTTATTTATTTATTTAAAATTAAGACTTAAACCTAATCGAATTTAAACTATTAAATTCTATTGTAATTACTAAATAATAAAAGTAGTGTTAGTGGTTGATTCATGTGATATGTTGTTATTGTTCCAATCAAGACTTGCCATCTTAACATGCTGAAAAAATGGTTGTGAAAAAAAAATTTGTGTCCCTAACATGATTACAAAATAGTGTTAAACTATGTTAATTTAAATTAATTATAATTCACAATACTTTTTCTTTTTTTTTGGATAAAACAAACAAATATTAAACAATTTTTAATTAAATTATATTTCTTGTTTATAACAAAATTGTCCAATTTGAAATTTTATTTATTGGCCCTTATCAATTAAGTATGTATTATAAGAAATAGTTTGTTTATAAAAATTTCCTCTATATAATACATTGAACTAGTATGATTTTTTTTTTTTTTTTTTTTTTTTTTGGAAGATGAAGTACTAGTGTGATTTTATTGTGTTGATGTGACGCGTATGATTGAATTGATGAGGTATACGTATACCTAACTCTGCAACAATCACAACACAAACCTAACTCTGCAACATCCACACAATTACTATATTTGGAAAGAAACTATCACATTTTTATTTTTTTGCTGGAAATGAAGATGTATTCATTAAAAACAAACTTAACAAAAAGTAGCAGCATTATCACAAATTATTATTGGATAGCAATCCCTCACGCATGATATCATAGTGGTTAATCGATGAAAGCATGTAAACAATATCAAACATATTTACGTGCTATCTCCAGTAGATAATGGCAAAGTTCCTCCAGCTTTGAAAACATTGGCATATGATCAGCACCTTTAATCTCCATCACGTCTTTAGGCACTTCGTTTTCAATCATCCATCGTTGAAATTTCACAGGTATTGCTAAATCCTCATCGCAAACAACATAAACTCGTGGAACTGACCCATATCCCTCATTTGAGAAATTCTTTGCCTCGGACAAGTGCTCAAGAAACAGTGATCCTGGCCTTGCTAAAGTCTTGGCTAGTTCCAAATCCTTCAAAAATTTACAATTAATGTAATTACATATGTGAAACAAGTTTTTCACTTTTTTTATTTTTTGCTTTTTTAAGTTTTTAATAATTTTTTATTAAGTGGTTGAGTAATTATCCACTTAATAGGTATTACATCAATACCAATTAATGAGATCTCAATCCCTATTAATGCATTAATGTGTTGTGGCATGTGGGTACTGTTCGTCCGTGAGAGAGAGAGAGAGAGTACCTCAATGGGGGATAATTGGTAGGCCCTGAAGGACAAGAAATTGGGTCCAAAAAACATTGACGTTAAAGGTTGGTTAACGCTTCCACACGATGAAAATTGAGTGTCCAACCATGCCTCTGCTGGGGTCCTTTCATTATACTTTACAGATCGAAAAAGACAACAACATTAGCTTTCCCACTTGTTTTTTTTAAGAACAATAATGCCTTCATCAATTATCAATAACTCTAGAAGTAATTTAGCAAAAAAAAAACTCTAGAAGTACAACACTTCAATAGAGTGTGCTTGGACTAAACCCAAACCTGATCTAAAACATATGACGGCTTGTGTCTCGTATCTGGCATAAAGGCCGCCAAGAAAACACCAACTTCTACCTTCTCTGGATACTTGTCCATGGCTGTTGCCAAATTCATTCCTCCTAGACTGTGACCCACGAGTACCACCTTTTCATTTGGAGGAAGCGAGGCCAAAAACTCCAACAAAGGCTCAGTGTATTCATAAAGCGTGTGAACATCTTGAATTGCCTTCATGTTGATTCCTGAAGCAGCAAGATCAAGAGCCGTGACGCGGTGGCCAGCGGACTCGAGCTGTGGTTTGAGCTTGTACCAACACCAGGCCCCATGACATGCCCCGTGCACCAGAACAAAATGCTTTTGTACAGCTGCCATTCTTTTTCTTTGTGGTCAATGATAATGTTCTTAGTTGAGCAGAGCTTTATAGAATAAATTGACAAGTCATGATTAAATTAAATATGATGAAGCAGGGTTAATTAGGAGGAAAAGTCTGGAACCATGGTCAAATATCACGAAGGGTAGTGTGTTTGGTTAACTTTCCATCATATTATCGATCATTCAAAATATCTGAGCGCTGGGTCCATACTCTTTTCTACCGTTGTCTTTCATTTTAAATGACGTTGTAATAATATATCTATGGTAGATTTATAATATAAAATCAAAATTAAAATAAACAAATGGAAAGGAAGTTGTAAACGTGTCACTTGCCTTGAATAAGAGAAATGATAGGGTTTCTCGAAGGTATGGGAATGGTGGGTGAGAGATTGACATCCATGTAATTAATATTGCATGTAATATTTATTAAATGGTTTAAATTAAAAATCTCAATTATTTAATAAAAAATTATTAAAAACTTTGAAAAGCAAAAATTAAAAAAATAATAAAAAAATTTGTGAGAGAAGAACTGAAATTGTAACCCATACAATGGAATATTTGAGTATCAAAAAAAAAAAAAAAAAAGAGTAGTGAATGGAATACTTCTATACTAATTTTTTTAACTTGTACGTACTATCTTGGTTGACTTTCAGATTGATTAAAAAGATTCAACAACATGCAGTTGTATTATTGGCCGGCATTTACTTTCTGATCCTGGCAATAAGTTCACCTGCAAGTGGAATTTTATTTATTTATTAAATCTGACACAACTGGATAAGACTTTACTAGCTTGTACTTATTTTCTAGTAAGATTTACCAAATCTGTTCAGAAACATATTCAATTATTGATTTAATAAAACTATTAGCATAACAATTTGACAACAAAGACCGATTTACATGTCAAAAGTGAAAAAAAAAAAAAAAAAAAAAAAAAAAAAAAAAACTGAATTATAGATATTGTGATGGGTCATGTATGAGGTGATGGGTAAGTTGGGTTTTGTAGTGACCTAGTTTTGCTATTGAACTCTTTTAATATGTAAAATAAATAAATAAAAAATTAAGGTATTATACTGTTTTTCCTTATATCAAGTTAGACACAACTCTTCTTCAAATTAGAAAATATTATGCATTAATCACCTTAAGAGTTAAGGTGTATAAAATTACGGCTTTCTAATTATTTTATTGATTTATATATACAGAAAAAATAAATAAATGTACAAAGCCTTATTTCCCAAGAAAAGAAAAAATTATACCCTTAATTTCTAGCTTTCCAACTTTTCTATCATATTTCATATTAGTTATTCCGTGAACATTAGTGCTTTGAGAGTAATCGGAATTATAATTTTTTTTTTTAATATAAGGTTGGTTAGTGCATGTCTAATAAAAATAAGAAGGAAATATAGTATAATTTTTGGAATTGTGGAATGTAAGTCAGTTTATTTAATAATCATTCATTCTCGTTATTATCTAATGCAAGCAACTACTTGGATATCTTTATGGATAAAATGAATTATTCAACAAAAGGAAAAAAAAGAGAGAAAAGAATAAACCAAAATAGATTGAGATCGGGTGCTTGCACCTAACAATAATTTTTGGATCAGTTGCAAAAACCACTTTTCATCTCGGTCTTTCAATAAAAAAAAACTTTTTATTTTTTAAAAATATTTCATCCGGTAACTTTTCATCTTGTCCATCTAAAAATATCGTTAGGTATGATACTTAAATCTCGATCCTACCAAAGGTCTAAAACACACTTATAATCTAAGGACATCAATTAGTCAATCTAATTAATTATAAGTGATATTATAAATACTATTTAGCTATAGATACATTTCTTTAAATATAGTATATTAGGTTCTTAATGAAATTGAAACAGATTATTCTTTGATTATTATTATTATTATTATTATTTTACAATAACAAGCAAACCCCACTTTGTGGGAGATTAAACCCTGAACGTCTCGTATGGGAGAGGCAAGGAGTTATCACCAGGCCACAAGGCCTGGTTCCATTCTTTGATTAATTTGATATGCTTAGAGCATTCCCAGCAGAGTTGTAAAAGTAGCATTTTTGTTAAAATAGATGTTACTGTAGCTAAAAGCCACAAAAAACACTCATAGCCGAGCCTCTATTTTAACTTTGACTTTTACACATTGCTACAGTAATGTGTATTTTTACACGTTACTGTAGCAATGTGTATTAATTTTTTTTTTCGTTTTTTATTCTGTCTTCTCTCTCCTCTCTCCTCTTTTTTTTTTCTTCCTTTTTTCTTTCTGTTTCTCTTTCTCTCTGCGTTGCTCTCTCCCTCTCCCTCAGTCTCAAGTCAACAGCTCAGTGGAGGTGGTTGTGGGTTGTCAACGGCGGTGATGGGGTTTGTTTTTGGGTTTGCCAGCGGTGATGGGTTGGTGGTTGTTTCCGGATCTGTTGGTGATGGTGGTTCGCGGCGGTGATAGGGTTTCCGGATCTGATTTCTCTCCCCCTTCTCAGCCGTGGTTGCAGACAAAATAGGTCATGGTGGGTTTGGGTTTGCCAGCGTGGGTATGGTGGTTGTGGGTTTGGGTTTGCCGGCGTGGGTGTGGGGGTTATGGGCGGTTGCTACTGATCGGCTTGTTGAGGTTGTGGTTGATCGGCTGCCATGGGTTTGGTTGGAGTGTGAAAAAATATATATAAAAAAAGAATTATTTTATAATATTTTAATATGATATATTGTAAAATAAAGAATGAGATGGAATGTATTTTATAAAAATAGATAGTTAAAATAAAAAAATAACTTTTTAGAATTGTAAAATAGAGATGCAATGTATTTTCTTTGGGAATGCTCTGTAATCTGTGAAAAGATTGTAAATTTGTTGAAAGAATTATTTAATAAAAAATTATTGAGTAGGTAATCACAATTACCATTTATTAATATACTGTCAACTTCTTTCTGACGGTGATAGCCCAAAAAAGTTTGTCGGTTGATGACCCTTCACCAAGATCAAATAAGATATGTTGGACTGGCATTAATTTATTGTGGCCCACGATTTTGTTTTAGTCAATTCTTCAACCAGGGTCCAGGATTGTATCTCCATCCACCATCTTCATCAAGCACTCGGAATTTCCAACAGTGCCTGAATGAATTCAATTAATGGACAAGGCAATAACCCATAATGTATTAATGGCTCTTGTCAGTTCAAAATTAATTGAAGTGACTAGGCAATACGACTAATTAACATCAAAGACGTGCCATCCAGTCACGAGATGATTGCATTACAGAACTGGGAGACCAAATCACTTGTATTCGCAACATCAGTGCCAATTTTTTCCATTTAGACTTTATTTTATCTTTTTTTTTTGGTAAAAATTTATTTAGACTTTATTGCTAGCACTAGTTCTTGTAGTAGAGCTGCTAAATTGTTAGCAGGAAATGCTAATGAGAACACGGAGTTATCAATCTGGTTAGGGGTTTGCCTTGTGTTTTTCCTTTCAGTTGTTATTTAGGAGTTATCTTAATCTTAATCTATCTATTTTCTTTACAGAAAAAAGAAAGAGCTGCTAGATTCATCAAAAAAATAAAAAAACAGCTTAATTACTGAAAAGAATTGACTCGTCCATTCAAACAATTTTCAACCTGGAACATAAGTGAGTTCTGACTCTTCTGACCATAGTCACAGCCAACTGATAACGCAAAAAGGGATGTGAGCTAGGAGGTAGGAAGGTCATTAATACATTTTGGAGGGTGGTTTTTCTCTTATGTATACCGGTGAAGGATTAGCTTAGCTAGAAGGGGGTTTAGTCTTATAAAAAAAAAAAAAAAAGAAGAAAAAGAAAAAGAAGGGGGTTTAGTCATGCATATGGATGCAATACGTACAACTCTATTTGTCTAGGGGCAAAGCTCACATGCGACCTGTTTAAATTTTTAACTGCTCTAGGATCCTTGGTTCCTTGGGCCTAGTTTGGCTTTGTCCAAATAAATAAAGGGTTTTGTTGATATTTTGGTCGTTATAGACTGAAATTATTGTAATTTTGTAAAAGGATGTAAAATCTTAATCATGGGAAAAAGAATAAGTTAATCAAATAACTCGTGAACAAAGTTTGAGTTTTTGTTTGACAAAAAAATAAACCAAGTTTAGACATTTAATCTAATTTGATAATGAGTTTGAACTCAATTTCAGTTTGAAATAAAATTAAATAAATAATTTTGAAGTTTTAATACTTGCCTTGGATTTGTTTATAGCCTTACCCACCACATTCTATAACACAATTGTTATGCAATCAATTTTTAATAAAATCTATTTATTTTAAATATTTGATACATATTGTATAACAATTTTATTTTATTTTTATATATAATCTTACCAGAAATGACAAAATTTAATATTTAAAATTTTAATGATAAAAAGTCTAAAAGAGAAATTCAATCAAGAATATTCCCTTACACTTACACATACATATTCATGTATATATGCATGTAAATACAAATATATGTACATCTGTAGATATAAATATGTGTGTTTGTATACATATATAATTCAATTATGTTTTCATACTATAATTAATCTGGCAACCCCAAGGAAAAATTCATGGTTTCACTTCCACCCCTGCGTGCATACAACTATCATATTTTTATTTTTTACTGGAAATGAAGGTATAATATATTCGTTACAAAATTAAAAAGTAGCAGCACTAAGAACGGCCTAAGCGTTCTTGTTTATTGGGGGTCAATGCAGCCAAAGGCATTAACATTAACTATCACAAATTATTAGTAGATAACAATTTATCAATTGCATGGTATCATAGTGTTGTTTATGGATGATAGAATGTAAAATAATATTAAGCATATTTGCATGCTATCTCCAGAAGACAATGGCAAAGTTCCTCTGGCTTTGACAACATTGCCATATGATCAGCACCCTTAATCTCCATCACGTCTGTTTTAGCCACATCGTTTTCAATCATCCATCGCTGAAATTCCACAGGTATTGCTAAATCCTCATCGCAAACAACATAAACTCGCGGAATGGACCCATATCCCTCATTTGAGAAGTTCTTTGCCTTGGACAAGTCCTCAATAAACAGTGATCCTGGACCTTACTAAAGTCTTTGCTAATTCAAAATCCTTCAAAAATTTACAATTTAATTACATACTTGAAACAAATCCAAAATTCTTCAAACATGTTTTTTAATGTAATTATGTGTTGTGCATGTGGGTGCATGGGTGGAGATAACTGTTGGTGTGTGTGTGAGAGAAAGTACCTCGATGGGGCATAATTGGTAGAGCCTGGAGTACAAGAAAATGGGTCCAAAAAGCATTGAGGTTTAAAGGTCTGGTTGCCACTTCCACACGATGAAAACTGAGTGTCCAACCATGCCTCTGCTGGGGTCCTTTCATTATACTTTTCATATCGAAGAAGACAACAAGAATATTAGCTTAGATGCAATGTTCAGTTAAACCTTTGATATCTTAGACAAATAAATAGTAACACACGTGTTTTTTAAGATCCTCAGTGCATTCATTTCATGGGCCATTATCGACCATTATTGAAAAAAAAGGGATATTATCATCAATTATCGACATATATAAGGCTAACAGTGTTATTAATTATCCAAAACATGACTTTCATGTAATGAATAACGATTTGTATTCGTTATGTAATATTTGGATTGAGATCCAAATTTTTAATATTGGTTGTATAATGAAGAGCAATTTTTAATCTCAGCCGTCCTAAAAAAAACTAATAAAAAAAATAACTTTTAAATATTTTAAACAAATTTTTAAAGTTATTTTAATAGGTGATTGAAAAGTTACTTTTTAAAAAATTATAACTTTTTATCTTGTCCTTTTTTTTATTTATTGTATGGGATCTCGATCCTATAATATTCAGTATATTCGGTCAAAGTGATACTCCCTCCGCCCTCTTCTAGTCTTCTAGTGAGTACCATTAATCAAAGTGACACGAAAAGTAATATAGATTATTCTTATTCCAAAAAAAATTAAAAACGATGAGTTTGGCTTTTATGTTGACAATTTTATTATTTTTGGTAACATTGTCACAGGAGTGGCCCATACTTTGGAAAAGTGATTTCCTTTTTCGGACATATACCGCACACACAAGTGGGGAAATAGGAAATACTCTCTCCATACTTTGACAATTGTTTTGTTCTAAGAGCATTCACATCCCCTTAGCTAAACCGGTTTTTTAGCAAAAATAAAGAATACTGTTCATTAAAAATCCTAAAATCACACTCACATCCGGTGAGCAATAATACATATTTTTTTTACAAAACGCTACAGTAGTCGGTAAAGATACCGACTACTGTAGAGCTTATGTATTCTTAAATTTCATTTTTTTATTCCATCTTTCTCTCTCCTCATTCTCAACTCTTCTCTCAGCTCTTCTCTCTCTCACCCATCGGTGTCCCTCCTCTTCTCTCTCACTCATCGGACCTTCAGCCTTTCTCTCTCACTTCTAGTTCTTTTCCGATCTGGTATTGTGGGTCGTTGGGCGTAGGCCGTGGGGTGTGGGTGAGTGGGTCATCGACTTCGAGCGTGGGTCGCCGGCATGGAACGTCTTCTGCGTTGGCCCACCGATCGAAGCTCTTGTGGGGTTTAGGCCGTGGCTTTGATCTAGTCGGCATGGGTCAATTTTGGGTTGCTATTGTGGGGCACCGTTGGCCGGAGCAATTAGGCGTGTACACTGTTGGCTGAAGCTCTATTTGGGTTTTCATTTTTTTTTTTTTTTTTTTGTGATTTGTGGGTATGAAAAGATTATGGACATGGGTGATTCGGATTTGTGTTTGATTTGTGGGTATGGGTTGAAGATTTGTGGTGGTTGTCGTGGTTTTCAAGATTTGTTGCCGTGGGTGATCGACTTGGGGCAATTGATGGGTTTGAGTTTGGGTGGCAATTTATAAACTGCTCTGCCTTGCGTAATCTGGCGTGGGTCTGCTGGGAGTTTTGGGTAGCCGTGGGTGGTTGCCGGCGTGGGTCAACTGGGAATTTTGGGTAGCCGTGGGTGGTTGCCGGCGTGGATCAACTGGGAATTTTGGGTAGCCGTGGGTTGTGATTGGATCCGTTGTGGGTGGTTGGTTGCCGTTGGTTTTGATGTAAAGAAAAATGATTAAATAATTAAAATTATAAGATTATTTTAATATGATGTATTGTAAAATAGAGAGTGGGATGTGAGGTATGTTTAAATGTTGAGAGGTAAAATAAATAAAGTAGGTTGTAAAGAGGTAAAGTAGCTAAAAAAATAGAAAAGCGGATGCGAATGCTCTAA
>OU015768.1:6002068-6029393 GCA_907173295.1 Fagus sylvatica
TGCTTTCCACTCTCATGAGTCATGAGTATGACAACGAATGTATGATTTCTCAAGGCTCTTGGTAAATGGTTGTTTTACCAACGGATTCTTGCATGTGGAGTAGATACAATGATAATCTTGTAATGTGATAAAAAGTAGATTCGCTTTAGATAAATGAATCCCCCCTGTATCGCTTTGTTGAATTTTTGCTTAGAAAGACGTGTACTGATGACTGACTTATTGTTGAGTATGCAGGCGTGCGTGTGACAGACTCAGAGACATTTGGGCCAAAATCACTGTGCTCTTTCCTTGGACAGACATGATGAATTGAAGTTTTATTTTAATATAAATATATAAAATATAGGAAAATTTGTGGTTTTTCAGGAAGTGGCTTCACAAGACATGGACACCACACACAACACGTGTCGTCTAGTGTCCCGTTTAGTGCAAGTTCTTCCTCTTTTTTCAAGATAAATCGTTTTCCTGTCCTGTCTGAAAAATTAGATGCCATGAGCTTTACGTTAAGAGAACTTGGAGAGTAGTGCCAAGCTAGATTAAACGAGTGTCAATTGTCACACACACACAAACACAAGGGGGGAGATGGAGAAGAGAGGGAGGCATTTTGTGCTGGTTCATGGAGCATGTCATGGAGCATGGAGTTGGTATAAGGTGATAACCCTGTTGAAATCAGCAGGTCATAAGGTCACAGCCTTGGACCTAGCTGCCTGCGGGATTCACCCAAAGCAGGCACATGAGCTCAGATCAATAAAGGACTACCTTGAACCTTTGATGGAATTCTTGGCAGCTCTTCCAGCAGAGGAAAGGGTCATCCTGGTGGGCCACAGCATGGGTGGTGCCTGTATCTCTGTTGCCATGGAAAGGTTCCCTAACAAAATTTATGTTGCAGTATATGCTACCGCACTTATGCCAGGTCCTGACCTCGATTCCGTGACTATAAATGAAGAGGTACAGCCTGCTCTCTCTCTCTCTCTCTCTAGCTCTCACACACAAACAAGAGCAAGCAACTTGATATAATAGATGGGTAATTGGGTATGACAATGACATGAATTGAATGGACTTAAGAAATTCTGAACAGGTTTTCGTTTCTTTTTATCTAATCAAATCTTTTATGTACATGTTCGAGTTTGAACATATATCATTAGATCACATTAGAATTTGTATGATAGCCCATGATATAATTAGTTGAGGTCTCGATCTGGTGTTGCGAGGTGAGCGATTACGTGAACGACCAGTATGGGTTGCTTAATAGACCTGTTAGAGTATTATTTGAAAGGGGGCATGCCATTATGGACCGTGTGGGTTGCATAATGGACCTGTTAATTAGTAGCAGTATTCATGTGGTTTATTCTTTTTTTATTTGTTTTGCTCAAAGTGGTTTATTCTTATTAAGTGGTTGAGATTTTAGCCTTTTGCATGCAAAGGCATGTGGCTCACCTTTATCTCTTTTTATGGCCTATCCGGCTTGTCTAGGAAAAATCAGTGTAATTTGGTCAAATCTCAAGAAAAATTGGTGTAATTTGCTTTATTTAAAATCAGATTGTCATTTTCTTTGTCTTGACTTGCAGGCGGCTTTTGCATTTTTTCTAAATGGATTTTGTTAACCAGTGTCCCTAGGGCAATGGTTAAGGAACATTAAATATTTACGGGAAATAACGAATTTTTAATATTAAAATAATAAATAGAGGACTAAAATACTCTTTTGTAAATTTTTACTACTTCCTATTAAGTAGAAGTATTAAATGTTTTTAACCATTGCCCAATTCGTTAACAGGACCCTTTCTCAATACTTAACAAGAGTTTCAAATATCTGATCCCTCCTTTACATCACCCAAAAAAAGTCCATGGTTTTTATTAGCAATATCACTAATTTTTGGAATTTGCAATTTTTTGTTTCTTTTGTATCCTCCACTTGTTTTGTTTCTTATTTTTTGTGTCAAAAACTAGGAAATTCCACTTCATGATTTAAGCCACTGTTGACCACTGGTTCAGTGTGAGTTTACCTGGTTTCCCTACCTCACATCAAGTCATAAAACCTATGATCAACAGCAATAATATATATTTGGGATGTTAATGGACTTGAAACTGTTGAGAATAATAGAATTTGACCGTGTCAAAGTATAAACAAATAACCCAACTATTGGACTTGGGTGTAACCTTGATGGAGGTTACACCAATCAGATTGACTTTACCGAGACACAGACTGATTTGAGGAAAATGAATGTACTATGAAATTAAAGATTACCTAAAAAAGTAATCTGCATATTTTTGTAATGAATTTTATGCCTGTTTAGTTCATGGATTTCCAATCTACCTCAAGTTGAGGACAATCTAAGGGGTTCCAAATTGTTACATCTATTTCCATTCCTAGTACTTCACAAATGTGCTTAATGATATCTTTGGGTATATGTAGTTCAATCGGAGATTGGATTCGATCATGGACACGCAATTCACATTTGATCAAGGGCCAAACAACCCACCAACCTCCTTCCTATTTGGGCCCAAATGCATGGCGTCCAAGTTATACCAGCTATCCCCACCTGAGGTAAGACTTCACTCTAACTTCATATTTATTCAACAATGTCACACATTGATCAAGAAGAAACATTAAAAATCAAAAAGAGTCAGACAATATCAATTTAACAACTTATATAAGGTTTAATTTCTTCAACAATCAGCGACTTAGCCAATATTGCATTTTCTTTTATTTTTTCTTTTTTGGAAAAATGTCTTTTAACAATGATCAATGATGAACTAAACTAGGATTTGACGCTTGCCATGTCATTGCTGAGACCTTTCCGTCTGTATAATGATGCTGAATTATTGTTAAAAGAAACAAAAGTCACCAAGGAGAAATATGGATCGGTTCGTAGAGTTTATATCGTGTGTGACCAAGATAATATTATGAATGAGGATTTTCAAAGGTGGATGATAGAGAATAATCCAACAGATGAGGTGAAGGTGATAACTGGTTCTGATCACATGGTCATGTTCTCTAAACCGAATGAGTTGTTCTCATGTCTCCAAGAGATTGTGGGGAAATATTCTTAATTTTATTTTTATTTTTTAATTATGCTGCTTGCGCTTTGGAATTTGGAGCATAACATTGCATATGTGACTAGCTCTTCTTTTTCCTTCTCCTTAATAAGTAACTAGGTCTTTATTTGATTTATGTCTTCAACCAAATATATAAAAAAATGGGATAACATCTTATACTCTTTTGCTTAAATGATAAAATAAGTTTATGTGCATAAAAATTTGCACAATTTTTTTCATAATTGTTGATGTGTTATGTTGTAATTTTTTATTTATTTATTTAAAATTAAGACTTAAACCTAATCGAATTTAAACTATTAAATTCTATTGTAATTACTAAATAATAAAAGTAGTGTTAGTGGTTGATTCATGTGATATGTTGTTATTGTTCCAATCAAGACTTGCCATCTTAACATGCTGAAAAAATGGTTGTGAAAAAAAAATTGTGTCCCTAACATGATTACAAAATAGTGTTAAACTATGTTAATTTAAATTAATTATAATTCACAATACTTTTTCTTTTTTTTTGGATAAAACAAACTAATATTAAAACAATTTTTAATTAAATTATATTTCTTGTTTATAACAAAATTGTCCTAATTTGAAATTTTATTTATTGGCCCTTATCAATTAAGTATGTATTATAATAAATAGTTTGTTTATAAAAATTTCCTCTATATAATACATGAACTAGTATGATTTTTTTTTTTTTTTTTTTTTTTTTTGGAAGATGAAGTACTAGTGTGATTTTATTGTGTTGATGTGACGCGTATGATTGAATTGATGAGGTATATGTATACCTAACTCTGCAACAATCACAACACAAACCTAACTCTGCAACATCCACATCGCAATTACTTACTGCACAGCACTATTTCCACACCATATTTTATTATTTCTACACCATTAAAAATTGGTGTGAATTTTTAGAAAGAAACTACCACATTTTTATTTTTTTGCTGGAAATGAAGATGTATTCATTAAAAACAAACTTAACAAAAAGTAGCAGCATTATCACAAATTATTATTGGATAGCAATCCCTCACGCATGATATCATAGTGGTTAATCGATGAAAGCATGTAAACAACATCAAACATAATTACGCGCTATCTCCAGTAGATAATGGCAAAGTTGCTCCAGCTTTGAAAACATTGCCATATGATCAGCACCTTTAATCTCCATCACGTCTTTAGGCACTTCGTTTTTAATCATCCATTGCTGAAATTCCACAGGTATTGCTAAATCCTAAATCCTCATTGCAAACAATATAAACTCGTGGAACCGACCCATATCCCTCATTTGAGAAATTCTTTGCCTCGGACAAGTGCTCAAGAAACAGTGATCCTGGCCTTGCTAAAGTCTTGGCTAGTTCCAAATCCTTCAAAAATTTACAATTAATGTAATTACATGTGTGAAACAAGTTTTTCACTTTTTTTATTTTTTGCTTTTTTAAGTTTTTAATAATTTTTTATTAAGTGGTTGAGTAATTTCATCCACTTAATAGGTATTACATGCAATACCAATTATATGAGATCTCAATCCCTATTAATGCATTAATGTGTTGTGGCATGTGGGTACTGTTCGTCCGTGTGAGAGAGAGAGAGAGAGAGAGTACCTCAATGGGGGATAATTGGTAAGCCCTGAAGGACAAGAAATTGGGTCCAAAAAACATTGACGTTAAAGGTTGGTTAACGCTTCCACACGATGAAAATTGAGTGTCCAACCATGCCTCTGCTGGGGTCCTTTCATTATACTTTACAGATCGAAAAAGACAACAACATTAGCTTTCCCACTTGTTTTTTTTAAGAACAATAATGCCTTCATCAATTATCAATAACTCTAGAAGTAATTTAGCAAAAAAAAAACTCTAGAAGTACAACACTTCAATAGAGTGTGCTTGGACTAAACCCAAACCTGATCTAAAACATATGACGGCTTGTGTCTCGTATCTGGCATAAAGGCCGCCAAGAAAACACCAACTTCTACCTTCTCTGGATACTTGTCCATGGCTGTTGCCAAATTCATTCCTCCTAGACTGTGACCCACGAGTACCACCTTTTCATTTGGAGGAAGCGAGGCCAAAAACTCCAACAAAGGCTCAGTGTATTCATAAAGCGTGTGAACATCTTGAATTGCCTTCATGTTGATTCCTGAAGCAGCAAGATCAAGAGCCGTGACGCGGTGGCCAGCGGACTCGAGCTGTGGTTTGAGCTTGTACCAACACCAGGCCCCATGACATGCCCCGTGCACCAGAACAAAATGCTTTTGTACAGCTGCCATTCTTTTTCTTTGTGGTCAATGATAATGTTCTTAGTTGAGCAGAGCTTTATAGAATAAATTGACAAGTCATGGTTAAATTAAATATGATGAAGCAGGGTTAATTAGGAGGAAAAGTCTGGAACCATGGTCAAATATCACGAAGGGTAGTGTGTTTGGTTAACTTTCCATCATATTGATCGATCATTCAAAATATCTGAGCGCTGGGTCCATGCTCTTTTCTACCGTTGTCTTTCATTTTAAATGACGTTATAATAATATATTTATTGGTAGATTTATAAGATAAAATTTAAATTAAAATAAGATAAATGGAGAAGATTTTGTAAACGTGTCACTTGTCTTAAATAAAAGAAATGATAGGGTTCCTCGAAGATATGGGAATGGTGGGTGGAGGATTGAGATTCATACGTTGGTATTACATGTAATACTTATTGAATGGTGGTAGGATTGAGATTCTATATAATTGGTATTACATGTAATATTTATTGAATGGTTGAAATTGAAAATTAATTTTTAACTTTCAATCAATTATTTAATAAAAAATTATTAAAAACTTTCAAAAAAAAAAAAAAAAAATGAAAAAAAAAAAAAAAAAATTTGTGAAAGAGAAAAATGAATTGTACTCTATGCAATAATTTTGAGTATCACATGAAATGTCAATCGTGCGTCTATACTTTATACTAATTTTTTTAACTTGTACGTACTATCTTGGTTGACTTTCAGATTGATTAAAAAGATTCAACAACATGCAGTTGTATTATTGGCCGGCATTTACTTTCTGATCCTGGCAATAAATTCACCTGCAAGTGGAATTTTATTTATTTATTAAATCTGACACAACTGGATAAGACTTTACTAGCTAGTACTTATTTTCTAGTAAGATTTACCAAATCTGTTTGGTGGCATTAAACGCAAAAACATATTCAATTATTGATTTAATAAAACTATAAGCATAACAATTTGACAACAAAGACCGATTTACATGTGAAAAAAAAAAAAAAAAAAAAAAAAAAAAAAAAAACTGAATTATAGATATTGTGATGGGTCATGTATGAGGTGATGGGTAAGTTGGGTTTTGTAGTGACCTAGTTTTGCTATTGAACTCTTTTAATATGTAAAATAAATAAATAAAAAATTAAGGTATTATACTGTTTTTCCTTATATCAAGTTAGACACAACTCTTCTTCAAATTAGAAAAATATTATGCATTAATCACCTTAAGAGTTAAGGTGTATAAAATTACGGCTTTCTAATTATTTTATTGATTTATATATACAGAAAAAATAAATAAATGTACAAAGCCTTATTTCCCAAGAAAAGAAAAAATTATACCCTTAATTTCTAGCTTTCCAACTTTTCTATCATATTTCATATTAGTTATTCCATGAACATTAGTGCTTTGAGAGTAATCGGAATTATAATTTTTTTTTTTTAATATAAGGTTGGTTAGTGCATGTCTAATAAAAATAAGAAGGAAATATAGTATAATTTTGTGGAATCTTGTGGAATGTAAGTCAGTTTATTTAATAATCATTCATTCTCGTTATTATCTAATGCAAGCAACTACTTGGATATCTTTATGGATAAAATGAATTATTCAACAAAAGGAAAAAAAAGAGAGAAAAGAATAAACCAAAATAGATTGAGATCAGGTGCTTGCACCTAACAATAATTTTTGGATTAGTTGCAAAAACCACTTTTCATCTCGGTCTTTCAATAAAAAAAAACTTTTTATTTTTTAAAAATATTTCATCCGGTAACTTTTCATCTTGTCCATCTAAAAATATCGTTAGGTATGATACTTAAATCTCGATCCTACCAAAGGTCTAAAACACACTTATAATCTAAGGACATCAATTAGTCAATCTAATTAATTATAAGTGATATTATAAATACTATTTAGTTATAGATACATTTCTTTAAATATAGTATATTAGGTTCTTAATGAAATTGAAATAGATTATTCTTTGATTAATTTTTTCTTTTTCTTTTGACAATAATAAACAAACCCCACTTTATGGGAGATTAAACCTTGAACGTCTCTCGTGGGAGAGGCAAAGGAGTTTCCACCAGGCCACAAGGCCTGGTTCTATTCTTTGATTAATTTGATATGCTGTAATCTGTGAAAAGATTGTAAATTTGTTGAAAGAATTATTTAATAAAAATTATTGAGTAGGTAATCACAATTACCATTTATTAATATACTGTCAACTTCTTTCTGACGGTGATAGCCCAAAAAAGTTTGTCGGTTGATGACCCTTCACCAAGATCAAATAAGATATGTTGGACTGGCATTAATTTATTGTGGCCCACGATTTTGTTTTAGTCAATTCTTCAACCAGGGTCCAGGATTGTATCTCCATCCACCATCTTTATCAAGCACTCGGAATTTCCAACAGTGCATGAATGAATTCAATTAATGACAAGGCAATAACCCATAATGCATTAATGGCTCTTGTCAGTTCAAAATTAGTTGAAGTGACTAGGCAATACGACTAATTAACATCAAAGACGTAGACGTGCCATCCAGTCACGAGATGATTGCATTACAGAACTGGGAGACCAAATCACTTGTTGCGTGTTTGGTACACGCAACTGAATCCATAATTCTGGATTCAAATCCAGAAAATTGCGGATCTCACGGCAAAAAATCATGTTTTGTACAAATGATTTAAATAAGGATTCAAATCCCAACTTGAATTTGAATTTTTATGTGGATCCCATGGCAAATTTGAGTTCACCCTTCAGCTGTTTTTGAATCCAACCCGGATTCAAATCCAGACTCAATTTTTTTGTGGGTCCCATTTTTTACCGTTACTGGACCCACCAAATTCATTTCTCCCGTTTTCTCTCTCTCTCCTCCACTGCTTCTCTGCCTCTCTCTCTCTCCTCTCGGCCATTACAGACCCCCATACGCCGTTCCTCTCCCAGATTCTCTCTCTTCATTACTCTCGGCCAAACCCACACAACCTCCACGACGGCAATGACAACTCCCAACCCCATATTCTTCCCACAAATCTCCTCAACAACTCATAAAAAATCACAAAGGGGTGTGGTGGAGAGAGAGACCGGTACCTGGAATCAGAGAGGGCGGCAACACGGAGAGAGAGGCGCACTGATTCAGACGGTCTCTGGAGGGGAAAAGAGAGAGAGGAAAAAAAAAAAGGAAGAAGAAAAGATAGAAATGGGGGAGGGCAGTCTCAGGAGGGGAAAAGAGAGAGGAAAAAAAAAAAGGAAGAAGAAAAGATAGAAATGGGGGAGGGGGGGATGTAAGTCTGATGGGGAAAAGTAAAAAAGAAAGGGGGGGTGTTACGTGGGTGATGGGGAAAAAAAAGGGAAAGAAAAAAGAAAAAAAAATAAAATAAAGAGGGGTGTACGTGGGTGGTGGGGGAAAAAAGAAAAGAAAAGAAAAAATAATAATATAATAATAAAAGTTAAATCTAAAAACCAAAATGATGTACCAAACACAATTTTTTTTTTAAATTGTGATTTCAGTTGTGAAACCAAAACTATGTATCAAACAGAATTTTTTTTATAATCTTGAATTCAAATCAGGATTAAAGTTTCAACTTCAATAAAGTAAAAAGTCACGAAACCAAAACAGAAAACGAAAACACGTACCAAACAGGCCCTTGTATTCGCAAAATCAGTGCCAATTTTATTCATTTAGACTTTATTTATTTTTTTTTTGGGCAGAAATACATTTTTTATCCCTAAATGAGTGTTTTTAATTTGATTCTAATGCTTTAATTTCATTCAATTGGATCCCTAATCCCTGTATTTTTAAGTTATTTTCAATTTTATCCTTAAGAGTTAATGTCGTTAAGAATTACCTACGTGACAAACGAAAATGGCTAATTAATTACTGACACAGTTAACCACGTCATTATTATTATTATTTTTGTCACGTAACTTGACCCATGCTTCCTATCTCCTCTGCTCCGGCCAGCTTAGCTTCCTCTTCACCGCTCCTTATTCACTATCCTTAGCCAATGGATGATAGAATGTAAAATAATATTAAGCATATTTGCATGCTATCTCCAGAAGACAATGGCAAAGTTCCTCTGGCTTTGACAACATTGCCATATGATCAGCACCCTTAATCTCCATCACGTCTGTTTTAGCCACATCGTTTTCAATCATCCATTGTTGAAATTTCACAGGTATTGCTAAATCCTCATCGCAAACAACATAAACTCGCGGAATGGACCCATATCCCTCATTTGAGAAGTTCTTTGCCTTGGACAAGTCCTCAATAAACAGTGATCCTGACCTTACTAAAGTCTTTGCTAATTCAAAATCCTTCAAAAATTTACAATTTAATTACATACTTGAAACAAATCCAAAATTCTTCAAACATGTTTTTTAATGTAATTATGTGTTGTGCATGTGGGTGCATGGGTGGAGATAACTGTTGGTGTGTGTGTGAGAGAAAGTACCTCGATGGGGCATAATTGGTAGAGCCTGGAGTACAAGAAAATGGGTCCAAAAAGCATTGAGGTTAAAGGTTGGTTGCCAGTTCCACACGATGAAAACTGAGTGTCCAACCATGCCTCTGCTGGGGCCCTTTCATTATACTTTTCATATCGAAGAAGACAACAAGAATATTAGCTTAGATGCAATGTTCAGTTAAACCTTTGATATCTTAGACAAATAAATAGTAACACACGTGTTTTTTAAGATCCTCAGTGCATTCATTTTATGGGCCATTATCGACCATTATTGAAAGAAAAGGGATATTATCATCAATTATCGACATATATAGGCTAACAGTGTTATTAATTATCCAAAACATGACTTTCATGTAATGAATACGATTTGTACTCGTTATGTAATATTTGGATTGAGATCCAAATTTTTAATATTGGTTGTATAATGAAGAGCAATTTTTAATCTCAACCGTCTAAAAAAAACTAATAAAAAAAATAACTTTTAAATATTTTAAACAAACTTTTAAAGTTATTTTAATAGGTGATTGAGTTACTTTTTAAAAAATTATAACTTTTTATATTGTCCTTTTTTTTATTTACTGTATAGGATCTCGATCTATAATATTCAGTATATTCGGTTAAAGTGATACTCCCTCCGCCCTCTTCTAGTCTTCTAGTGAGTACCATTAATCAAAGTGACACGAAAAGTAATATAGATTATTCTTATTCCAAAAAAAATTAATAACGATGAGTTTGGCTTTTATGTTGACAATTTTATTATTTTTGGTAACATTGTCACAGGAGTGGCCCATACTTTGGAAAAGTGATTTCCTTTTTCGGACATATACCGCACACACAAGTGGGGAAATAGGAAATACTCTCTCCATACTTTGACAATTGTTTTGTTAACTAATGACCACTAAATTTTCCTATTGGGCAAATGTCGACGCAATTATTATTATTATTATTATTTATCATCACTCAATGGATTGCAATAGATTGTAATTTTGAATTTATTCAAATAGCTGTACAGATTGTAACAAACTCTCAGTCTCGCTATTTTTAAGTCATTCAAACTAATTGCTCCTTAGAGTTAGGAAGCAGTTTCGAACTGCTCTATATACTTCAGGATTTCAAAACAAATGTTTGTTATCCTGTATGTGTATTTAACTGATGTAAACTGTATATGGAAAAGTGAATTTAATTCCATCAATCTGATATGGTATCAGAGCTCTAAACCGATCCATCTTTCTTTTTTTTTTGTTCATCAGCACTCATGGCTACCGCGTTATTCATATAATGGAAATTTAAGCCGCTTTAAATATCAAATATGGTCTTAACATGTAGTAGTAACTAGTAACTAGTAAATTTAAGCCGCTTTAAATAACAATTACCAAGAGGATTATCAGGAATACTAGACTAGTTAATTTTCAATTTTATAGAGTCATTAATTTAGGTTATCCTAATGAAAATTTAGAATGCAAGGAGAAGCTATCAACGTTAAAACAAACCTGATCCAAAACATATGATGGCTTGTGTCTCGTATCTGGCATAAAGGCCGCCAGGAAAACTCCAACTGCAACCTTTTCTGGATACTTGTCCATGGCTAGTGCCAAATTCAATCCTCCTAGACTGTGCCCCACGAGTACCACCTTTTCATTTGGAGGAAGCGAGGCCAAAAACTCCAACAAAGGCTCAGTGTACTCATAAAGCGTATGAACATCTTGAATTGCCTTCATGTTGATTCCTGAAGCAGCAAGATCAAGAGCCGTGACGCGGTGGCCAGCAGACTCGAGACGTGGTTTGAGCTTGTACCAACTCCAGGCCCCATGACATGCTCCATGCACTAGAACAAAATGCTTTTCTACTTTGGGAGCTGCAGCTGCCATTTTTATGTTTTTTCTTTTTCTTTTTCTTTTTTTCTCTTTGTGGTTAATGGTAATGTTCTTAGTTGAGCAGAGCTTTATATTTTTTTGCTAAATGAGCAGAGCTTTATATAATACATTGCTTAGTGAAAAATAGTTGAATGGAAAAGTCTGGAACCATCATGATGACAAATATGACGAAGGCTAGCTGCTTGGTTAACTTTCCCCTTGTCTTGGACGGTGGGTCCAAACTACTGTTGTCTTTCAGTTTGATCAGGGATATCTATATAGCAGCTGGTACTATTGTATTATCTTTGAATTATCGTAATATAAAATATATATCGTATTTACATATTTATAAACTTAATGAGTGGCGGAGTCACATAATTTATTTAGTGGGGTTTATTCAATCATACATGATTAAATTGATAAACACCTTATCAATATTCCTTTACAAGAATTTGTAACTAAGAGGTGGACAATAACCATTTTACATATATGCTCTTCTAATTTCATTTTGATCATTAGGATGCTACAATGATATTTTATATTTTTTATTTTCGTAATGTTAGATCTATGAGAAGAGTTTTCGAGTTAATACGACTTTGTTTGGAAGAATGATTAGTAGAATTGACATGAGTTTTTTAGACAGGAAATGAATATTCCAACACAATTGATTTTCTTTTTAAGAAATTTATCCATGACATTATTGATTTTATTCGCCTAACTAGACCTAAATATAAAATAAAAATTGATTAAATGAATTTATTACTTTTTGTCATAATTTGGGTCTTGAAGTTAAACGGGTCTTTTTTTTCTTTTTTTATTTAAATAGAGTTTTTTTGTTGGCAAGTTTGAGAGAGAGAGAGAGAAGAAAAAATGGGTTGCTTTACTTTTGAGTTTGTGGGGTTAGTTACTTAGTTGTGAGTGTTTGTTAGGTAAAGTTACTTAAGTGCAATATATTAGATTTTATAATTAAATTCAAACATGATATTTTAGTAAAACAAGTGCAAATGTTAAACAACATTTAATATTCAATTATTACCATTGATATTCGTTTTTTGAAAAAATAAACTTCACTTATCAATATTTCATTGGTTTGTACGCACAAATTCATCATAGTTGTTTGTATTTTTCTTAATATGTGCACACAATTTGACTTTATATTTTGAAAAATGTATAAAAACATTATTTAATATAGTGTTAGTAATATTGAGTTATTAACCCACTCAAATATATTTTAGTGGGTCAATGGTCATTTCACCTAAGTAATTATAATTAAACATCTCATTAGAATCTTGATACATTATATTTTCTTTAATAGAAATAATATAATGTTCCATATATATAAACACAATCATATTAAAATTTTGACACATAATATTTTCTTTAATAGAAATAATATATTATTCCATATATATAAACATAATCATAATAAATGCCTAATACTATAATATATTTTATATATAAACACAATAATAATAATATTATAATAATATAATGTCATCATAATAAGTATACATCATAAGCTTTTCACAATTTTACATCTCATTATTTTAATATATATTTTTTAATTAAATTTTATTCTATAATTAAATCTCATTAGAATCTTGACATTATATTTTCTTTAATAGAAATAATATATTGTTCCATATATATAAACACAATCATATTAGAATCTTGACACATTATATTTTCTTTAATAGAAATAATATATTATTCATATATATAAACACAATCATAATAAATGCCTAATACTATAATATATTTTATATATAAACACAATAATAATAAATGTCTTTTAATAATTATCAATTTTCATATTTAGACAAAATATAAAAGACAGAAAAAATCATATTTAGACCAATAATTTTTAGATTTCATTTTATGTAATTTTTTCGTGCATCGCACGGGTTTGCGACTAGTTTTTCTTAAATTTCAGAGCTATGTAATTTTATTTATTTTTTTTTTTTTTTTATCATTCCTGAAGTTGCACGTGGCCCTACCTGTGAACTTAATTAATATATATATATATATATAATCTACACACATAATCTATAAAAAAAAACTTTTAAAAATGTAAATCTTTATCAAGTTTAATATGTTGGGTTAATAAAAGGCTAACATTTTCTTTTCTTTTTCTTTTTACTATAGAAGTGTGCAAACTTAATCAATTTTGGCCAATATACAAACTCATGCTCAATCCATATAATTTTATTTTATTTTATTTTTTAAACTTAAGAGTCATGATAATTTGATAACGTGATTTGGTTGAGAATAAGTTTAGAAAAACAAATTTTCTGACAATTATTTTTTAAAACTAGTAAGATGGTATATTATTAATAGGAAATAATAAAATGGTATAAATGTTGAGTTCATGTAAAAATTAATAATAACTTATCATCTTAAAAACACAAGCTTTGAAAAAGAAGCTGTGTAGGAAGATTAATTTGTTGAAAAAAATAAAAAATGTTTGGATAGACCAAACAAGAATCCAAAAGAAAGTGTGAAAGTGGTTAAATAAAAAGGGAGCAGCTTGAGTCTAAGGCTCTGTTTGAATGGAAGGAAAACGTTTTACGGAAAACGTTTTCATTATTTTCAGTCGTTTGGTACGCGGTAAAACCGAAAGTCAACGGAAAACAATTGAGTTTGACCGGAAAATCAGCAGCGAAAATAAGGAAAATGGTTTACGGAAAATTTTTCCGTAAACCATTTTCCAAAACTCGTGTGCGTCTCCTTCGAGTCCCCGATCTCCTCATTCTCAGTCTCTGCTCTCTCTGCTTTCTCTCTCTGCAGGTCTGGTGGCTTCGTCTTTCTCTGCCGGCGCGTCACGCACAGATCGACGTCGCCCCAGATCCGAACCCGACGAGGCTGGCGAGAATGTCCTGACACCGATCGGCTTCCTCTTTCTCTTCTCTCTCTCTTGTGGTGGCCGGTGGTGGGAGTGGGGTGGGTTTGCGGTGGTAGGTTTCGGGGTGGGTTGCGGTGGTGGGTTGATTTGTGGTGGCCGGTGGTGGGTGCGGTTTAAGGGTGGGTTTCGGTGGTGGGGGTGGGTTTGGGGTGGGGGGGGTGGGGTGGGTTTCGGGGTGGGTGGGTTGTGGGTGTGGGGGGTTGCGGGGTGGGTTTCGGGGTGGGAGTGGGGGTGGGTTTGGGTGGTTGGCTGGCAGTGGTGGTGCTGGGGTGTGTTTCCGGTGGTGCTGGGTGTGTTTTACGTGTGTGTTTTTTTTTCATTTTACGTTACACCAAACATTGAAAATATTTTCGGGACTATTTTCCTAAGTGCAAACAAACACTGAAAAAACAATCATTTTCTCTGAGATCATTTTCATTTGCAAATATTTTACGGTGGAGAATGTTTTACGTCGAAACAAACGGAGCCTAAGAGCACTGAACCCAATCCTTTCCCAAATAAAAAAACTAATAAAGGACGAAATAAGAAAAGGTAAGTGGAGAAAGAAGAAGTGGGTGTTCCAGGCTTCCAGCTAATGCACTGTACGAAGCAAAGTCAGTGGTGTGGTTCCTGTACTCACTAGGACATAAGTGTTTAAGAGAAAATATTAGGTACAATTTATGAGCCGTAGGCTAAAATTTTGAAGCAATGAGATGACCATTTATAAACTATTTAAAGAAGTTAGGTGACTATCATTAATTTGCCTTGCATATTGCGTGTACGATTTGGAAAGAAATCTTCAATTTAACTGGTGCACGGATGCTATACTAGAGTTGCTTTTTCTTTCTTCTTTCTTTTTTTTTTATTTTGGATAAGTCTTTCTTCTTATTTTTTTAGTCTAAGACAACCCTTTCTAGATAGGTAGGGCCCATAGAGTGATGCATTGAGAAAATCAATATTAGGAGTGATGCCAAAATATGTGTTGATCTTGTCATGTGCTACTAAATGATTGTCCACGGAAAATTCGTACATTTACTTCACTTGCAATAGAATTAACTGTTTATTTTTTTGTTTGTTCTTTTTACTGGGTTAAGAGGGATGCTAATCATATGGCTGATGCGATGGCTAAGGTTGCTCGCTCACTTTATCAAAAAAAAATATCTTCCATTTTGCTGTAGTAAAGAAACTTTTCCACCTTCTGTTAAAGAAGAATGGCTAAGAGATGTCTTTATTTTGTCTTCTTAATGAAATCTTCACATTTAGCAACAAAAAAAAATAAATAGGTAGGGCCCACAGACTTTAAATTAAGTAATAAGTTGAATTGTGGATAAGTATGGTAAAATTTGATCCAAACTTATTATTATTATTTTTGCTAAATAGAACCAAACTTATTAGTCCGTATGAACCCCAAGGAAAAATATGGACATGGATAAAACCTTTTGGAGCTATGAACAAAGAGAGGAATTTAATTATCATGAATTTTTTTTTTTTTAAAGATTAGGAATTTAACTATTACAAAAGTGCCAACAAAAAAAAGAAGAAGAAAAAAACCTCAATTGGACTTGTATTTGAAAGAGTTTAAACTTAACTGAAAAGTAACACATAAAGTTGAATGTTTTTTCTTGGAGGAAAGAGAAGTACAATCGGTTTTCTATGCTCTTTTTAATAGCACACAATTTTTTGAGCATTCCCACTTGTAGTTGTTTTTAAATCAACGTTTGGAATTGGAGATCAAATTCTTATTATGTATAGATCTTGTCTTTTGCTAGAGAATGTGGAAATTTGGATTTAGACTCAAAGTTGGTAGTTGGTTATATAGATTTGAAGCCTAACATTTAATCCATTTATAGAATAGTCATGGTTTTAACAAAATTAATTATTTATTGACACATTTGCATTGTATACTAAAATTATATATTAATTGTAAATGAAAATACTGATGAAATTACTTGCAAACTTGAGGTGCAATTCTCAAATATGAATATTTTCACTGTTGGATCTACTACTAATATTGAGTAAATCAAGATACAATTCATATTAATTATTTACTTTTTTGTTACTTAACATGTTATGTTTTATTCTCAAAACTTATATATTTAGTTATTCCATATTTTACTTACGACAAATGCATTTGAGGAGGTTAATAACTTCATATATATGGTCCATGAAATCTAATTTTTGTTTTGTTCTTTACGTGAGGAGAAGATTAATGAACTTTTGATTGTGTAAACTTAAAAATTTATGTATTATTTAATATTTATTTTTTAATTTTTCATTTATTTGTTCTCTTATTTGTATTAAAAGGAAGATAAATACAATATATTCATTTTTTTTGGCATTTTAAAAAAAAAAAAATCATGTTTTGGCTCCCCTAAACATAAATCATATTTTCTTCCCTCCATACCAGGACAGACCTACTTGTTGGCTTCCCCCTCCCACCATCCAAAAAAAAAATGTGTATAACATTTGTATAAATAGAATTAGAATTTTTTTTTTTCTACTTTCCAAATTATGTATTCCGCAAATGTTTAGATGTCTTAGAATCAATTAATGTAAACTACAATTTATCCCATGTTGTTTAGCCTTATCACAATTTAATGCACAATTTTCAATTTTTATATTTCACTCCCTAAGGATTGGTACTTTGTTTGGGAGAGTCAATTTTATTAGTTTATTGTTTTTAAAAGAAGTTTTGAAATATACATAAGCTTTTCATAGAGTTTTAAGCTGAAAGTACAGTTGTACCTTAAAAAATATAAGCATTCCCAAATGAGTTCTAAACTTTTTGTCCAATGAATAAATTTTTATATTTTGTGGACAAATCATTTACCTCATTTTCATTTGCTCATGTCACAATTTAGTCTCACAAACTTTTCTTTTTCTACATTTTTCATTCCTTAAAATTTGGACTAAAATGAAATCCATAAATCCTAATTTGGATAGGATACTAACGATTAATTTCATTTTAATCTAAACCTTACATGTTCAAAATGTAGCAATTGAAAATTTGTGCATTAAAGTTTAATAGGCTAAACTATAGGTGATAAATTATAATTTACTTGAATCCAAATAATCATGAGGTTAAAAATTTCTTAGAAACAAAATCTTTTTTTTTTTAAGTGAGAATAAATGTACAAGTATATCATGAAAAACTACAAATGTCCAATAAGCATTCAATTTTTTTAATAAAAGTTAATTATATTTTTTTGATAATCTTAATTATTTTAAATATTCAATACACGTCGTATAACAAATTTCATTAAGTTTTATATAATCTTGTAGGAGAGGAAAACATTTAATTAAAACTTATAATTGATGATAAAAAGTCTAAAAGAGAAATTAATCAAAATAATATTCCCATATACTTACACATACGTATTCATGTATGCATGTAAATACAAATATATGTACATCTGTAGATATATATATGTGTATGTCTACATATATAATTCAATTATGTTTTCATACCATAATGTGGCACCCCAAGTAAAAATTCATGGTTCCACTCCTGCGTGCATACAACTATCAATTTTAATTTTTTTGCTGGAAATGAAGGTATAATCGTTACAAAATTAGCAAGTAGCAGCACTAAGAACGACCCAACTTCTTGTTTATTGAGGGGAAAATTTAGCCAGAGGCATTAACAGCAACTATTACAAATCTATAATATCTATAATCTATAATCTATAAACTAAAAAGGGGAAAATTTTCAGCCTCCTCCAAATACCACCACGTCAGACTTCTGCTTCCCACAAATTTCCATGTTTATCCTGTTTTTTCAATTTTTTTTTTTTAGTTTCCTTTTTCTCCTCCACACTCAATTATCCCCTATTTATTTTTGGTCCCATTATATGTATTAAATACTTACTCCTTCCTAACGTTACATTTACACTCATATTTTAATGTTGGCAGCTTCCTATTGATTAGTATTTATTATTTCCTTTTATTCATACCATTTATTTGTTTCAAAATTCTCTGTTTCTTTCTTTCATGCTTATCGGTTAACCCCTCACTGGACTCCTCATCTCCCATCACACCCGTTTGATTCAGCCCTCCAACTCTCTTCCTCCCTTTTTGGCCTATTCCTCTCCCCCATTAAAACCCATTGATTTAATTCAACCATCCTTACACTCTTCCTCTCCCCCAGCTTTCCTTTTTTTCCTTCTTCTTCATGGCTAGCGTTTAATGCTTCCCAAATTTTCCGGTTTCCCAATTTAATTTAGTTCACCGTTACTACTCTTATACTTGCGTTTAAATATTCAAACCATATCAACAACCCTTTTGTGCGTTTCCTTTTCCGGGCACACCTTCTGAAATCTCAATCTCAGGTTGCTTTTGAATTCTCTTGATCAGTACGCGAGTCACACCAATTGGTAGTGTAAATATAATATTGCTTTCTTATTATATTTACTGCACTATCCAAATTTTAATTTTCAGGTTTTATCCCGGCTGGGTATGCTTAAATCTTTATGGAAAGCTGAAATTTTTTTTCCTCTTGAATTCTGTCTCAGGTGATGATGCCATGAAGGCTTTGGTTGTTTTGGATTCAGTATTTTGAGCACTATGTTGTGCATGAAACCACCGTCGTCTTCAGCCAAGTCAAGTCTGTAGTTCATAAAGATGAGAGCTTTGTTGGAGACAATGGGTCAGTGGGTTCAAAGTTTTATTCTTTTGATTTGCTTTATGATCTAGGATTTTATTTATTGATTTTGGATTTGGATTTGACTTTGAGTTTTGTTTCTTTCATATTGAGACTTCCTAAGGTGTGTTTGCTATTTTTTCACTTGAAATTTTAAGCGTTATCGATCTTTGTTATTGTTTGGTGGAATTCCTTTAGATATGTGTTGTGTTATTATGTATTTCAAATTTTTTGTTATTTTCCTTTTTCTTGCACTATGTAAGAGCGCATCAAGAGGAGTGAGATCAGGTCTGATAGCCTCTCATGTGGTAGATTTTGGTCTGTTTTCTGAGTCACAGATTGGATGAAGAATGAATTGTTGGCATAAAAGTTGTGTTCTTGGAATTATCATGCTAAGAAAAATGCTATGTATAAGTGAAGTATTGGTTCTTTGTGCAACACAGTTCTCTAATATTTTACCTATTATATTTCTCAAGAAATGAAAGTTGTATTTTGTAGTAAACTTGAGTCACAGTTCCATCATCCATGATGATGCAAAATGGAGGCATCACTGCCAATACCTTTGTCCCAATCATCTGTGATTTGTTACAGAAATTCCTTAAACCCGTAAACATATGAATATGATCTTTTTAAAGTTGATGTTTATCATGTTTTATAGCATTTTTAGCCATGATACGGTTTTACCCTGTCTTGAGGGTGTTTGAAATTTAACTCATACACCTCTTTGTTTGTTCCACTTCCACCATTCTTCACTTGAATCAAATTGAGTATAGTTAAATAACAAAAAAATTAGACCCTTAATTTCTAGCTTTCCAACTTTTCTATCATATTTCATATTAGTTATTCCATGAACATTAGTGCTTTGAGAGTTATTCCAACTTCTTTTTTTTTTTTAATATAAGGTTGGTTAGTGCATGTCTAATAAAAATAAGAAGGTAATATAGTATAATTTTGTGGAATCTCGTGGAATGTAAGTCAGTTTATTTAATACTCATTCATTCTCGTTATTATCTAATGCAAGCAACTACTTGGATATCTTTATGGATAAAATGAATTATTCAACAAAAGGAAAAAAGAGAGAGAAAAGAATAAACCAAAACAGATTGAGATCGGGTGCTTGCACCTAACAATAATTTTTGGATCAGTTGCAAAAACCACTTTTCATTTCGGTCTTTCAATCAATCAAAAAAAAAAAAAAAAAAAAAAAAAAAAAAACTATATTTTAAAAAATATTTTTTTAAAAATATTTCATCCGGTAACTTTTCATCTTGTCCATCTAAAAATATCGTTAGGTATGATACTTAAATCTCGATCCTACCAAAGGTCTAAAACACACTTATAATCTAAGGACAACAATTAGTCAATCTAATTAATTATAAGTGATATTATAAATACTATTTAGTTATAGATACATTTCTTTAAATATAGTATATTAGGTTCTTAATGAAATTGAAACAGATGATTCTTTGATTAATTTGATATGCTGTAATCTGTGAAGAGATTGTAAATTTGTTGAAAGAATTATTTAATAAAAAATTATTGAGTAGGTAATCACAATTACCATTTATTAATATACTGTCAACTTCTTTCTGACGGTGATAGCCCAAAAAAGTTTGTCGGTTGATGGCCCTTCACCAAGATCAAATAAAATATGTTGGACTGGCATTAATTTATTGCGGCCCACGATTTTGTTTTAGTCAATTCTTCAACCAGGATTGTATCTCCATCACCCATCTTCATCAAGCACTCGGAATTTCCAACAGTGCCTGAATGAATTCAATTAATGGCAAGGCAATAGCCCATAATGTATTAATGGCTCTTGTAGCGGTTGTAGGTTCAAAATTAATTCAAAGTGACTAGGCAATACAACTCATTAACATCAAAGACGTGCCATCCAGTCACGAGGTGATTGCATTCCAGAACTGGGAGACCAAATCACTTGTATTAATTCGAAACATGAGTGCCAATTTTATTCATTTTGGAGGTTATGTTAGAGCTGGCACTAGTTCTTGTAATAGAGCTGCTAAATTGTTAGCAGGTTATGTTAGAGGATGACCTATTTTTCCTTCCAATTGTTATTGAGGAGTTATCTTAATCTTAATCTTAATCTATCGTTTTCTTTACAGAAAAAAAAAGAGCTGCTAGATTCATCAAAAAAATAAAAAAACAGCTTAATTACTGAAAAGAATTGACTCGTCCATTCAAACAATTTTCAACCTGGAACATAAGTGAGTTCTGACTCTTCTGACCATAGTCACAGCCAACTGATAACGCAAAAAGGGATGTGAGCTAGGAGGTAGGAAGGCCATTAATACATTTTGGAGGGTGGTTCTTCTCTTATGTATACCGGTGAAGGATTAGCTTAGCTAGAAGGGGGTTTAGTCAAATATATGGATGCAATATGTACAACTCTATTTGTCTAGGGGCAGAGCTCACATGCGACCTGTTTAAATTTTTAACTGCTCTAGGATCCTTGGTTCCTTGGGCCTAGTTTGGCTTTGTCCAAATGAATAAAGGGTTTTGTTGATATTTTGGTCGCTATAGACCGAAATTATTGTAATTTTGTAAAGGGATATAAAATCTTAATTATGGGAAAAGAATAAGTTAATCGAATAACTCGTGAACAAAGTTTGAGTTTTTGTTTGACAAAAAAATGAACCAAGTTTAGACATTTAATCTAATTTGATAATGAGTTTGAACTCAATTTCAGTTTGAAATAAAATTAAATAAATAATTTTGAAGTTTTAATACTTGCCTTGGATTTGTTTATAGCCTTACCCACCACATTCTATAACACAATTACTATGCAATCAATTTTTTAATAAAATCTATTTATTTTAAATATTTGATACATATTGTATAACAATTTTATTTTATTTTTTATATAATCTTACCGGAGATGACAAAATTTAATATTTAAAATTTTAATGATAAAAAGTCTAAAAGAGAAATTCAATCAAGAATATTCCCTTACACTTACACATACATATTCATGTATATATGCATGTAAATACAAATATATGTACATCTGTAGATATAAATATGTGTGTTTGTATACATATATAATTCAATTATGTTTTCATACTATAATTAATTCTGGCAACCCCAAGGAAAAATTCATGGTTTCACTTCCACCCCTGCGTATACAACTATCATATTTTTATTTTTTGCTGGAAATGAAGGTATAATATATTCGTTACAAAATTAACAAGTAGCAGCACTAAGAACGGCCCAAGCGTTCTTGTTTATTGGGGGTCAATGCAGCCAAAGGCATTAACATTAACTATCACAAATTATTAGTAGATAACAATTTATCAATTGCATGGTATCATAGTGTGGTTTATCGATGATAGAATGTAAAATAATATTAAGCATATTTGCATGCTATCTCCAGAAGACAATGGCAAAGTTCCTCTGGCTTTGACAACATTGCCATATGATCAGCACCCTTAATCTCCATCACGTCTGTTTTAGCCACATCATTTTCAATCATCCATCGCTGAAATTCCACAGGTATTGCTAAATCCTCATCGCAAACAACATAAACTCGCGGAATGGACCCATATCCCTCATTTGAGAAGTTCTTTGCCTTGGACAAGTCCTCAATAAACAGTGATCCTGGCCTTACTAAAGTCTTTGCTAATTCAAAATCCTTCAAAAATTTACAATTTAATTACATACTTGAAACAAATCCAAAATTCTTCAAACATGTTTTTTAATGTAATTATGTGTTGTGCATGTGGGTGCATGGGTGGAGATAACTGTTGGTGTGTGTGTGAGAGAAAGTACCTCGATGGGGCATAATTGGTAGAGCCTGGAGTACAAGAAAATGGGTCCAAAAAGCATTGAGGTTTAAAGGTCTGGTTGCCACTTCCACACGATGAAAACTGAGTGTCCAACCATGCCTCTGCTGGGGTCCTTTCATTATACTTTTCATATCGAAGAAGACAACAAGAATATTAGCTTAGATGCAATGTTCAGTTAAACCTTTGATATCTTAGACAAATAAATAGTAACACACGTGTTTTTTAAGATCCTCAGTGCATCCATTTTATGGGCCATTATCGACCATTATTGAAAAAAAAAGGGATATTATCATCAATTATCGACATATATAAGGCTAACAGTGTTATTAATTATCCAAAACATGACTTTCATGTAATGAATAACGATTTGTATTCGTTATGTAATATTTGGATTGAGATCCAAATTTTTAATATCGGTTGTCCAATGAAGAAGCAACTTTTAATCTCAGCCGTCCAAAGAAAACTAATAAAAAAAGTAACTTTTAAATATTTTAAACAAATTTTTAAAGTTATTTGAATAGATGATTGAAAAGTTACTTTTTAAAAAATTACAACTTTTCATCTTGTTCTATTTTCCATCTATTGCATGGGATCTCGATCCGTAATATTCAGTATACTGGGTCAAAGTGATACTCCCTCCGCCCTCTTCTAGTGAGTACCATTAATCAAAGTGACACGAAAAGTAATATAGACTATTCTTATTCCAAAAAAAATTAATAGCAATAGTTTGGCTTTTATGTTGACAATTTTATTATTTTTGGTAATATTGCCACAGGAGTGGCCCATACTTTGGAAAAATGATTTCCTTTTTCGGACATATACCGCACACACAAGTGGGGAAATAGGAAATACTCTCTCCATACTTTGACAATTGTTTTGTTCTAACTGAGTCACTGACCACTAAATTTTCATATTCGGCAAATTCGATGCAATTATTATTATTATTATTATTTATCAGACTTTTAGTGACTTATTAACTAGATTGTAATTTTGAATTTATTCAAATACTGTACAGATCGATAACAAATTGTCATCTTGCTATTTTTAAGTCATTCAAACTAATTATCCTTAGAGTTAGGAAGCAGTTTCGAACTGCTCTATATACTTCAGGATTTCAAAACAAATGTTTGTTATCCTGTATGTGTATTTAACTGATGTAAACTGTATATGGAAAAGTGAATTTAATTCCATCAATCTGATATGGTATCAGAGCTCTAAACCGATCCATCTTTCATTTTTTTTTTTTTTTTTTTTTGTTCATCAGCACTCATGGCTACCGCGTTATTCATATAATGGAAATTTAAGCCGCTTTAAATATCAAATATGGTCTTAACATGTAGTAGTAACTAGTAACTAGCTAGTAAATTTAAGCCGCTTTAAATAACCCAATTACCAAGAGGATTATCAGGAATCCTAGACTAGTTAATTAGAGTACTCCTTAAACTCCAATTTTAAAGAGTCATTAATTTAGGTTATCCTAATGAAAATTTAGAGTGCAAGGAGAAGCTATCAATGTAACGTTAAAAACAAACCTGATCCAAAACATATGATGGCTTGTGTCTCGTATCTGGCATAAAGGCCGCCAGGAAAACTCCAACTGCAACCTTTTCTGGATACTTGTCCATGGCTAGTGCCAAATTCAATCCTCCTAGACTGTGCCCCACGAGTACCACCTTTTCATTTGGAGGAAGCGAGGCCAAAAACTCCAACAAAGGCTCAGTGTACTCATAAAAGCGTATGAACATCTTGAATTGCCTTCATGTTGATTCCTGAAGCAGCAAGATCAAGAGCCGTGACGCGGTGGCCAGCAGACTCGAGACGTGGTTTGAGCTTGTACCAACTCCAGGCCCCATGACATGCTCCATGCACTAGAACAAAATGCTTTTCTACTTTGGGAGCTGCAGCTGCCAAAATCTGAATTACCAAAAAAAATAAAACTGCCATGTATTTTTCTTTTTCTTTTTTTCTTTTTTTCTCTTTGTGGTTAATGGTAATGTTCTAGTTGAGCAGAGCTTTATATAATACATTGCTTAGTGAAAAATAGTTGAATGGAAAAGTCTGGAACCATCATGATGACAAATATGACGAAGGCTAGCTGCTTGGTTAACTTTCCCCTTGTCTTGGACGGTGGGTCCAAACTACTGTTGTCTTTCAGTTTGATCAGGGATATCTATATAGCAGCTGGTACTATTGTATTATCTTTGAATTATCGTAATATAAAATATATATCGTATTTACATATTTATAAACTTAATGAGTGGCGGAGTCACATAATTTATTTAGTGGGGTTTATTCAATCATACATGATTAAATTGATGAACACCTTATCAATATTCCTTTACAAGAATTTGTAACTAAGAGGTGGAAATAACCATTTTGCATATATACTCTTCTAATTTCATTTTTGATCATTAGGATGACACTTTATATATATATATATACATACATTATTTCGTAATGTTAGATCTATGAGAAGAGTTTTCGAGTTAATACGACTTTGTTTGGAAGAATGATTAGTAGAATTGACATGAGTTTTTTAGACAGGAAATGAATATTCCAACACAATTGATTTTCTTTTTAAGAAATTTATCCATGACATTATTGATTTTATTCGCCTAACTAGACCTAAATATAAAATAAAAATTGATTAAATGAATTTATTACTTTTTGTCATAATTTGGGTCTTGAAGTTAAACGGGTCTTTTTTTTTTTGGTTATAAAAATAGAGTTTTTTTGTTGGCAAGTTTGAGAGAGAGAGAGAGAGAGAGAAAAAAGGGTTGCTTTACTTTTGAGTTTGTGGGGTTAGTTACTTAGTTGTGAGTGTTTGTTAGGTAAAGTTACTTAGGTGCAGTATCTTAGATTTTATAATTAAATTCAAACATGATATTTTAGTAAAACAAGTGCAAATGTTAAACAACATTTAATATTCAATTATTACCATTGATATTCGTTTTTTGAAAAAATAAACTTCACTTATCAATATTTCATTGGTTTGTACGCACAAATTCATCATAGTTGTTTGTATTTTTCTTAATATGTGCACACAATTTGACTTTATATTTTGAAAAATGTATAAAAACATTATTTAATATAGTGTTAGTAATATTGAGTTATTAACCCACTCAAATATATTTTAGTGGGTCAATGGTCATTTCACCTAAGTAATTATAATTAAACATCTCATTAGAATCTTGATACATTATATTTTCTTTAATAGAAATAATATAATTCCATATATATAAACACAATCATATTAGAATTTTGATACATATATTTTTTTAATAAATAATATATTATTCCATATATATAAACACAATCATAATAAATGTCTAATACTATAATATATTTATATATAAACACAATATAATAATATTGCATCAATAAGTTCTCACAATTTACACTATTATTTTAATATATATTTTAATTAAATTTAAATTTTATTCTATAATTAAACATCTCATTAGAATCTTGACACATTATATTTTTTTAATAGAAATAATATATTGTTCCATATATATAAACACAATCATATTAGAATCTTGACACATTATATTTTCTTTAATAGAAATAATATATTATTCCATATATATAAACACAATCATAATAAATGCCTAATACTATAATATATTTTATATATAAACACAATAATAATAAATGTCTTTTAATAATTATCAATTTTCATATTTAGACAAAATATAAAAGACAGAAAAAATCATATTTAGACCAATAATTCTTTAGATTTATTTTAAGTAATTTTTCCATGCATTGCACGGGTTTGCGACTATTTTTTCTTAATTTCAGAGCTATGTAATTTTATTTATTTTTTATTTTTTTTATCATTCCTGAGTTGCACGTGGCCCTACCTGTGAACTTAATTAATATATATATATATATATAATCTACACACATAATCTATAAAAAAAAACTTTTAAAAATGTAAATCTTTATCAAGTTTAATATGTTGGGTTAATAAAAGGCTAACATTTTCTTTTCTTTTTCTTTTTACTATAGAAGTGTGCAAACTTAATCAATTTTGGCCAATATACAAACTCATGCTCAATCCATATAATTTTATTTTATTTTATTTTTTAAACTTAAGAGTCATGATAATTTGATAACGTGATTTGGTTGAGAATAAGTTTAGAAAAACAAATTTTCTGACAATTATTTTTTAAAACTAGTAAGATGGTATATTATTAATAGGAAATAATAAAATGGTATAAATGTTGAGTTCATGTAAAAATTAATAATAACTTATCATCTTAAAAACACAAATATTGAAAAAGAAGCTGTGTAGGAAGATTAATTTGTTGAAAAAAATAAAAAATGTTTGGATAGACCAAACAAGAATCCAAAAGAAAGTGTGAAAGTGGTTAAATAAAAA
>OU015768.1:6029493-6064628 GCA_907173295.1 Fagus sylvatica
AGGCGGCAGCTTAGAAAGGCAGAAAAATAAAAGTGAAGAAGTGAGAGGCAGCTTAGAAAAAGGGGTTTATATATGAAACCCTAGAGGGGCAATTTTGTAAATATACTCGGGTCGGGTCGGGGCGGGTCAAGTTAAATCCGTGACCGCCCCGCCCCGGGTATCGGGGCAATTTTTGTAACCCGTAACCGCCCCGTCATCTCTACGGGGCGGGTCGGGTCGGGTCGGGTCGGATCGGAGCAAAATTGCCATCCCTAATCATAATAGTAATCCACCCTCAAGAGAATTACCGGATAGGTCTCCATCCCAAGTTGAATCCACTAGAAATCCACAAACACGTCAATCCAATTTTACTATGAAAGAAGATTTGAATCTTATATCTTCGTATCTCTCTATTAGTGAAGATCCGGTGCAAAGCAATGATCAAACATATAAAATATTTTGGACGAGAGTTCATGAATATTATCATGCTCATACGACCTCCCAAATTAAGCGAACTAAAGGTTCTCTTCAGAACCGGTGGTTAACCATTCAACTTTCCACCAATAAATATTCTGGGTGTTTGGCAAAGATTGAATCATTGCATCAAAGTGGTATAACTGAGGAAAACAAGGTGCATCTTATTAACTCTTCAAATTTGTTAATGCATCAATTTGTTTTAATTATTGAAAATATTAATTGTTTTTATTGTTGGAATTTTTTAGATTGATCAGGCAAAATAATTGTATATAACAGAATATGCCAAAAAATTTATGTTTGAACATTGTTGGAACGTGTTGAAGTATGTACCAAAATGGTTGAATAGTCATCAAAATGAAACACCAAGAAGAAGGAGAATGGAGACAACATCTTCTTTAAACTCGATAAATCTAGAAGATGAAGATATCGCAAATGCTTCCAACACAGACTTGGAGAGACCACTGGGCAGGAAGGCCAAAAAAACTCGATTGAACAAACAAAAGAGTGACGAAGGTACTAGTTCAAATGTGAAATATGCCTTGGATGCCATGGTGGAAGAAAAAAAAAATCGCGGAAACGAAATTAGAATTTCTTGAGAGGGGTCGTGTTGAGTACATGGAGTTAGAGAATAAGCGTCTTTGTATTAAGGAAGAAAGGAAGAAAAAATTCATTTGGCAAAAATGAAAGAGGAAAGGGAAAGAATAAAAGAGGAAGAAACAATTCGTTTGGCAAAAATGAAAGAGGAAAGGGAAAGAATAAAAGAGGAAGAAACAATTCGTTTGGCAATAATGAAAAAGGAAAGGGAAAGAAAGAAAGAGGAGAGGGAAAGAATGAAAGAGGAGAGAGAAATTATGACAATGAATGTAGATGCGTTGCCTCTAATGCAACAAGAATATTTTCGTCAACGCCAATTGGAAATCCTTGGAAAAAGAAGTGGTAATTAGTAAATAATATTGTATTATTTTTGTATTATATTCATCAATGCTCTTGTGTTGTATGAATTAAGATAATACTTTGAACTTTTGTTGCTATTGAATGTCCTTTGCTATTATGGTTGATAACTCAATTTATTACTTTGAACGTTAATGTGGTAAAATATATATAGCATTGACTTTGCAAGTTATACGTGTTAATATTTTTTTATGGCAAAATAGAATTTTAAAGAACTTTCACAAGAATAATATAGATTTGATAAACTTCAAATTACAATAAAGAGTAACATAAATAAATAATGCAAGTATGAAAATTAAAACTAAATAATCTTATGATTGGCTATGTAGTTGCCACAAGTACTCCACAAGATCAGCTTGGAGTTGAAAATGAGTTTTTCTATTTCTAATGCGAATATGGGATTGAATGAAATTCTGAACTTCAATTGTAGGCTCTCGTGACACGGGTATAGGGATGCTTTCAGGCACTTGTTCGTAATCATCATTTTGTTGTACTCCATTTAGGATCGCGCTCATCTTCAATAATCATGTTATGTAATATTATACATACTTTCATAATATCATTGAGAGTTGCTTCATCCCAAAAGCATGCAGGCCCACGCACAATTGAAAATCTTGCTTGAAGTATTCCAAATGCACATTCCACATCCTTCCTACATGCCTCTTGAACTCTAGCAAAGTGTTTTTTCTTTACTTCTAGTGGAGCTGAGATTGTTTTTACAAAAGTTGACCATTGTGGATATATACCATCAGCAAGATAATATCCCATTGTATAATCATGACCATTGATTAAGTAATTCACTGGAGGAGCATGCCCTTGAGCAAGCTCCGTAAATATAGAAGAATGCTCTAGTACGTTGATGTCATTATGAGACCCAGGTAAACCAAAAAATGCATGTCATATCCAACGATCATATGAAGCTACTGCTTCTAAAATAAGTGTTGGTTCACGAGAATGACCAGTATACTGACCTTTCCATGCTGTCGAGCAATTTTTCCATTTCCAATGCATGCAATCAATGCTCCCCAACATTCCTAGAAATCCACGCTTTTCGTTAACCGCGAGCAACCTAGTAATGTCATTGCTATTTGGTGACCTCAAGTACTCTTTAGAAAAAATATTAACCACCGCTTTAACAAATTTTTTTAGACTCTCTATTGCAGTGCTTTCCCCAATTCTCACATACTCGTCAGTAGAATCAACTGCTACTCCATAAGCGAGAATCCTTAGTGCAGCAGTCATCTTTTGAAGGGACGACAAACCAAGCGTTCTAGCAGCATTTCTTTTTTGGATGAAATATGGATCATGCGCTTATAGTGCAGATTGAAGACGAAAAAAAGTGGACGACTCATCCGAAACCTCCTTCGAAATAAATGAGGAGGAAAAACCAGACTATCTGCGAAATAATCAAGAAAAAGCCTTTCTTCGCCTTACAAATAATCGCGCTTAATGACCTTGCGGCCTACAATTGAACCACGACGTGATGTTGATGCTCGCTCTCTTTTCAATCGTTCTTTTTCCATTGCAAAAATTGAAAGTATCTCAATTTCATCATCAAAGTTGGACTCAAGAAGAGCCATTTCCATTTCCTTCATTTGATAATCACGAGGCTTAAGATGATAATTATGATCCATAGTATATGAAAGAGAAATTTGGGTTTGATAATGAAAGAGCAAATTGGGTTTGATAGTGAGTGAGTAAACTGAGTTTGAGATTAATGAAAGAGAAAATTTGGTTTGAGGTGAATGAAAATTAGAGATATGAAATAGTCCTATTTATACTAAAAGAATATGACCGTTGGAAAATATGACCGTTGGGATCTTTAAATATTGAAAAAGAAATAATAATGTTACCGTTGATTTTTTTTATAAATATTATTTTAATTAAAAACTCCAGAAAATGATTTCCGGAAAAAAATAAAATAATAAAATAAAAATTGAAGAACATGAAGTGATAAAACCAACCGCAGGGAAATTTTTTTATAACCCAACAGAGAAATTTTTTTTTTCTTTTCTCAAATCTGTAAAACCACCACCACCTGTAAGGCCAGCCACCACCACCGCCCACAAGAGACCCACCCCGCTGGCCACGCCGCGAAGCACGAATCCACCATCGCAGTCGTAAAGCCTGCCGCCAAGCCTTGCCGTGCCGATCCCAACAGTCTGGAGGTGGTGGAGCCGTGCCGATCTCGGCCTGGAGGAGTGGGTCTCGGCCTGGAGGTGGTGGAGCCGTGCCAATTGGTTGCTGAGAAATTGATTTTGGTTGCTGAGAAATTAATTTGAAATAATTAATTTGACCCTGTTTGGTTGCTGAGAAATTGATTTTGGTTGCTGAGAAATTAATTTGAAATAATTAATTTGACCCTATTTGGTTGCTGAGAAATTGATTTTGTGGTGGTTTTTGGTTGCTCTGGGTTGATTTACGGTGGTTGTGGTGGGGCGGGTGGGAAGGATTTGTTATGGCAGTTGGTTATTTTTTGTGGGAAATAATAATAAAGAAGAATAAAAAATATAATATTTAAATGAGATAAAAGAATAAAAAAGTATATTTAAATAGAGTAGAAAGTAAAATAGAAAGTACTGCTGGAGTGTTTGTCTGAAAAAATAAATAAAGAGTTACTGAATAGTATAAATATAGAGATAGAATAAAGATAACTTTAAAAACGGCTGGAGTTGCTTTAACAACATACCAAGTGCTGATACTTATCAGCAGATTCTTTTTTCAGCAAGTGGCTTCACAAGACATGGACACCACACACAACGCGTGTCGTCCTATTGTACCGTTTAGATGCCATGAGCTTTACGTTAAGAGAACTTGGAGAGTAGTGCCAAGCTAGATTAAACGAGTGTCAATTGTCACACACACACACACACAAGGGGGGAGATGGAGAAGAGAGAGAGGCATTTTGTGCTGGTTCATGGAGCATGTCATGGAGCATGGAGTTGGTATAAGGTGATAACCCTGTTGAAATCAGCAGGTCATAAGGTCACAGCCTTGGACCTAGCTGCCTGCGGGATTCACCCAAAGCAGGCACATGAGCTCAGATCAATAAAGGACTACCTTGAACCTTTGATGGAATTCTTGGCAGCTCTTCCAGCAGAGGAAAGGGTCATCCTGGTGGGCCACAGCATGGGTGGTGCCTGTATCTCTGTTGCCATGGAAAGGTTCCCTAACAAAATTTATGTTGCAGTATATGCTACCGCACTTATGCCAGGTCCTGACCTCGATTCCGTGACTATAAATGAAGAGGTACAGCCTGCTCTCTCTCTCTCTCTCTCTAGCTCTCACACACAAACAAGAGCAAGCAACTTGATATAATAGATGGGTAATTGGGTATGACAATGACATGAATTGAATGGACTTAAGAAATTCTGAACAGGTTTTCGTTTCTTTTTATCTAATCAAATCTTTTATGTACATGTTCGAGTTTGAACATATATCATTAGATCACATTAGAATTTGTATGATAGCCCATGATATAATTAGTTGAGGTCTCGATCTGGTGTTGCGAGGTGAGCGATTACGTGAACGACCAGTATGGGTTGCTTAATAGACCTGTTAGAGTATTATTTGAAAGGGGGCATGCCATTATGGACCGTGTGGGTTGCATAATGGACCTGTTAATTAGTAGCAGTATTCATGTGGTTTATTCTTTTTTTATTTGTTTTGCTCAAAGTGGTTTATTCTTATTAAGTGGTTGAGATTTTAGCCTTTTGCATGCAAAGGCATGTGGCTCACCTTTATCACTTTTTATGGCCTATCCGGCTTGTCTAGGAAAAATCAGTGTAATTTGGTCAAATCTCAAGAAAAATTGGTGTAATTTGCTTTATTTAAAATCAGATTGTCATTTTCTTTGTCTTGACTTGCAGGCGGCTTTTGCATTTTTTCTAAATGGATTTTGTTAACCAGTGTCCCTAGGGCAATGGTTAAGGAACATTAAATATTTACGGGAAATAACGAATTTTTAATATTAAAATAATAAATAGAGAGACTAAAATACTCTTAAAAGTTGTTTTTATATTATTTTAATAATAAATTTTTACTACTTCCTATTAAGTAGAAGTATTAAATGTTTCCTTAACCATTGCCCTAAGGACATTCGTTAACAGGACCCTTTCTCAATACCTAACAAGAGTTTCAAATATCTGATCCCTCCTTTACATCACCCAAAAAAAGTCCATGGTTTTTATTAGCAATATCACTAATGTTTGGAATTTGCAATTTTTTGTTTCTTTTGTATCCTCCACTTGTTTTGTTTCTTATTTTTTGTGTCAAAAACTAGGAAATTCCACTTCATGATTTAAGTCACTGTTGACCACTGATTCAGTGTGAGTTTACCTGGTTTCCCTACCTCACATCAAGTCATAAAACTTATGATCAACAACAACAATATATATTTGGGATGTTCATGGACTTGAAACTGTTGAGAATAATAGAATTTGAAAGTGTCAAAGTATAAACAAATAACCCAACTATTGGACTTGGGTGTAACCTTGATGGAGGTTTCACCAATCAGATTGACTTTACCGAGACAGAAACTGATTTGAGGAAAATGAATGTACTATGAAATTAAAGATTACCTAAAAAAGGAATCTGCATATTTTTGTAATGAATTTTATGCCTGTTTAGTTCATGGATTTCCAATCTACCTCAAGTTGAGGACAATCTAAGGGGTTCCAAATTGTTACATCTATTTCCATTCCTAGTACTTCACAAATGTGCATAATGATATCTTTGGGTATATGTAGTTCAATCGGAGATTGGATTCGTTCATGGACACGCAATTCACATTCGATCAAGGGCCCAACAACCCACCAACCTCCTGCCTATTTGGGCCCAAATGCATGGCGTCCAAGTTATACCAGCTATCCCCACCTGAGGTAAGACTTCACTCTAACCTCATATTTATTCAACAATGTTACACAATGATCAAGAAGAAACATTAAAAATCAAAAAGAGTCAGACAATATCAATTTAACAACTTATATAAGGTTTAATTTCTTCAACAATCAGCGACTTAGCCAATATTGCATTTTCTTTTATTTTTCTTTTTTTGAAAAATGTCTTTAACAATGATCAGTGATGAACTAAACTAGGATTTGACGCTTGCCATGTCATTGCTGAGACCTTTCCGTCTGTATAATGATGCTGAATTATTGTTAAAAGAAACAGAAGTCACCAAGGAGAAATATGGATCGGTTCGTAGAGTTTATATCGTGTGTGACCAAGATAATATTATGAATGAGGATTTTCAAAGGTGGATGATAGAGAATAATCCAACAGATGAGGTGAAGGTGATAACTGGTTCTGATCACATGGTCATGTTCTCTAAACCGAATGAGTTGTTCTCATGTCTCCAAGAGATTGTGGGGAAATATTCTTAATTTTATTTTTATTTTTTAATTATGCTGCTTGCGCTTTGGAATTTGGAGCATAACATTGCATATGTGACTAGCTCTTCTTTTTCCTTCTCCTTAATAAGTAACTAGGTCTTTATTTGATTTATGTCTTCAACCAAATATATAAAAAAATGGGATAACATCTTATACTCTTTTGCTTAAATGATAAAATAAGTTTATGTGCATAAAAATTTGCACAATTTTTTTCATAATTGTTGATGTGTTATGTTGTAATTTTTTATTTATTTATTTAAAATTAAGACTTAAACCTAATCGAATTTAAACTATTAAATTCTATTGTAATTACTAAATAATAAAAGTGGTATTAGTGGTTGATTCATGTGATATGTTGTTATTGTTCCAATCAAGACTTGCCATCTTAACATGCTGAAAAAATGGTTGTGAAAAAAAAATTGTGTCCCTAACATGATTACAAAATAGTGTTAAACTATGTTAATTTAAATTAATTATAATTCACAATACTTTTTCTTTTTTTTTGGATAAAACAAACAAATATTAAACAATTTTTAATTAAATTATATTTCTTGTTTATAACAAAATTCTCTAATTTGAAATTTTATTTATTGGCCCTTATCAATTAAGTATGTATTATAAGAAATAGTTTGTTTATAAAAATTTCCTCTATATAATACATTGAACTAGTATGATTTTTTTTTTTTCTTTTTTTTTTTTGGAAGATGAAGTACTAGTGTGATTTTATTGTGTTGATGTGACGCGTATGATTGAATTGATGAGGTATATGTATACCTAACTCTGCAACAATCACAACACAAACCTAACTCTGCAACATCCACACAATTACTATATTTGGAAAGAAACTATCACATTTTTATTTTTTTGCTGGAAATGAAGATGTATTCATTAAAAACAAACTTAACAAAAAGTAGCAGCATTATCACAAATTATTATTAGATAGCAATCCCTCACGCATGATATCATAGTGGTTAATCGATGAAAGCATGTAAACAATATCAAACATATACCATCCCTGTACTCAGTGCCATTATCAGTCCTAAGGCACTTTATCTTCCTTCCAGTCTGATTTTCCACTTCTGCTTTCCAAATCTTAAATTTAGAAAAAGCCTCAGACTTGTTCTTCAAGAAATAAACCCAAGCTTTTCTGGAATAATCATCAATGAAGCTCATAAAATATTGAGCTCCTCCTTTCGAAGGAGTTCTCACTGGCCCCCAAATATCTGAATGCACGTAGTCCAATATACCCTTTGTCTTGTGTGTGGCAGTTTTAAATCGCACCCTATACTGCTTGCCCATAATACAGTATTTGCAGAAATCTAATTTGCATGACTTAATCCCAGTCAACAGATTTCTTTTGTGCAATTCCCTCATACCACGCTCACTTATATGCCCTAGCCGCATATGCCATAAGAGTGTATCATCATCCTCAGACTCAGCTACTGCAGCAATTCCACCTAGAATGGTATTTCCTAGCAATTTATAAACATTGCAACTTATTTTCTGACCTGTCATCACAACCATAACACCCTTTGAAACTTTCATTATCCCATTCTCAGACTTATAGCTATAGCCTTTTGAGTCTAGGGTTCCTAATGAAATCAAATTCTTTCTCATATCTGGGATATGTCTAACATCTTCTAATGTTCTCACCACACCATCGGACATCTTAATTTTAATTGTTCCCATTCCAATAATTGTGCATGCAGCATCATTACCCATTCGAACAGAACCACAATTAATTGACCTATAAGTGTCGAACCAGTTCCTGTGGGGAGTCACGTGAAAAGAACATGCGGAATCCAGAAGCCAAGAATTGTTCAAACCGTCAGTGCTTGATGAAACAGAAAGCATGTCGCCATCAGATTCCGAGTCTGCTACTACGTTGACAGATGTAGAGGACTCTTCCTTCCCCTTATTCCATTCTGGACAGTCTCGCTTCATATGCCCCTTCTTTTGACATTTGAAGCACTTTACTGCCTTGCTCTTGGATTTAGATCTTCTCCTAGCAGATTTGTCATCCTTGTCTTTCTTCCTTCCACGATCTTGATAACCTTTTACTACTAGCCCTTCACCAGAACTCTCAGCTGAATCCTTATGTTTCCGTTGGTAGTGATCCAATAGGGCTCCTGAAACTTCTTCTAATTCCAGAGTTTCTTTTCCGTAAAGTAGGGTCGTCACCAGGTGTTCGTAGGAAGCCGGGAGGGAGGTTAGGAGCATCATCGCCTTATCTTCATCCTCGAATTTTATATCAATTCGCAACATATCACTAATGATTTGTTTGAAGGTATTGATGTGCTGTCTCAGGTCCGCACCCTCTGTCATCTTAAGCCCATACAACTTTTGCTTTAGATGCAGTTTGTTCGTGAGGGATTTGGACATATATCTTTTTTCTAGATTCAACCAAATCCCTGCAGTTGAGTTCTCCTCCATGACATCGTACATAACTTCGTTTGCCAGTAATAGCCGAATTGTACTCACCGCCTTCATGTCTAGTTCTTCCCATTCATCGTCTGTCATCTTCTCTGGTTTCTTTGTCTTCCCGTACAAAGCCTTCACCAAACCTTGCTGCACTAACAGATCCTTCACCCTTCTTTGCCATAGCCCAAAGTTACCAGTCCCGTCGAACTTAACTAGGCCTACCGTCGCAATAGAAGCATTAATTGTCATTGTTTCGACCAACAGCTCTGATACCAATTGTTGTGAAAATTAACTGTTTGCGCAAGATTAAAGAAGAGAGAAAGAGATCAAACACACAAATAAAGAACACAAGAATTTACGTGGTTCGGCAATATGCCTACATCCACCGGCGGCGACAGGGAGAAAGTTTCACTAAGAAAATAGGGAGATTACAACAGTGGTACCAGGACTCTCTCAAAGAACCCAAACCCCAATTACACCCTAACCTCTCTCTCACCTAGAATAAACCTAGAGAAACCCTTCTCTAATTATTCTATATTGTGTCACACTAATAAGACCTAAAGCCTTATATATATAGCAAGGGGTTTTGCTGAATCCTACCAAAACAAGGACTTTGCATAAAGTTGCCGTGAGTCATAGGTCATTGAGTAATTCTAATACCACTAGAATAACACAAGGGTGGTGGACTATAGAATTCTAATTCAAGCCAACTTCAACAATTTCTGATGTAATTGTAGTTTGCACATTTTTTTGGTCCTATCTCACCAATTTACTGCTGTTTTATTGAAGCAGATATGCTTATCTTTCTATGAAGCGAAAGCCAAACCGCCATATTGGTTCTCTAATAAAATTGAACGCCTATATTGGGAACAATGGTATATCAATTTGAATGTGGCCCAACACTCAAAAGCACATTCTAGCAAGTCTCATAATTCAAAAGTTGTAGTTGATCCAGGAGGTAGAATTTCTATTGTTCATTGATTTTCTAATGCCTCACTCTTCCTAGGGTAAACTGATATCTTCTTTCCTTGTGAGTGCAGAGAGTGCAGTGGAGGAAAGAATTGCTCGGAGGGCAGAAGTTGAAGCATCTCTTCGTGAGGTATTGTTTCAAATAATAAAATTTGTGAATGAGAAGAAGGATCATATCCCTCCCATACCAACTGCTGAAGGTTTTGTCTATTTTTCCCATGAAATCACTATACCAAGGTGAATTTTCCTTTTATCTCACCTCATCTTAGTGGTGTCCATATTGATTTAGTTATATGTAGTTGTTTAAAGTGTTTAGATGCTATTGTTTTTTAACTTCTATTTTGGAAAATTTTCAAGTTTGTTTCTGATTTGATCTTTTGCATTCTATGTGGTAGAGTGGCTTTTTATTGGACAAGTCATATGTTATTAGGACGACAACATTGTGTTTTTAGGCATTTTCATGAATTTTACGTAATGAATTGATTACATCAAATATCATTCTCTTCTATTTCTTACTCATATTTTCAGCAAAGTGACGCCAACATTGTGTTTCCAGTGTGGCCCGTCCATCCACTTCTGTCAAATGGGCTACCATTAAGCCTGAATAGAGACTCAGTTTTGATTTTTTTTAATTAGTTTCTAAATCCCAAAAAATTGAGAAATTACTTTTTTTCCCTAATATGATTGTCTAAAAATATAATAATTATTTCCAAAAAAAAGGTGCACCCCGTCGATAAACTCGTTCAATGATTGCCAAGCTTACTACCACATTGACTCCATAAGCCATAACCATGAACACCTTCCACACCAGCACAACAAATAAATAAAAAAAAAAAGAACGAAAAGAAAAACCCCATGGTGCACAACACAAACTGGCAACACAACTTCGGAACCAAACACCAACTATCGTCCGATGAAGCAAGTTCTGCAACAACACCAACCAGGTGACACCACTCATCAACCACCGTTGCCATTCTCGCCCCTATCCCTGCATGCCGAGCCACAACCAACTCACCGCCAAACCAAATCATCCAACTGCACCGCACTGCCTAAAAACCTCATCATGCCAATGCACCACAGCACCCAATACCCAACCCCTCACTTCGCCACAAACACCACCCAATCATCCTAACCCATTTTCCAAAAACAAGAAAACCCAAAGAAATCAAAGCCTCCCACGCGATCCTCCATGCGCGGTCATCCCCACAAATCACGCCATTCGAAGCCACCCACGGCCAATTACGACTCAAGTTCTTGATCTCAAGCTACCAATTCAAGCTCCTTACCACCGTGTTTCCATGAAGTGGCAGAGAAAAATAATGAGAAAGAAATAGAGGAATTAAAGGGGGAGAGGCTCTGGTCGGGGAGAGAACAAAAAGGTGTTTTTAAAAATTTGTATATGTAGGCATTAGTTAAAATAATTATTTTTGGCCTTTTATATTTTAAAAATGACAAAATTCAAAACTACATCGTTTTGGGGAGACTTAACGACAATGCATTTGATGGAAGTGGATGGGAGGACTATAATAGAAACATATATAAGTTAAATGACTGAAATGAAAAATTGAAAATACATGGACAAAATGAAAACAAGCCAAATTTAGAAGGTGTAATTTGTAATTTAGCAATTTTTATTGGTACTTACATTTGCGCCTGGTGGGTATTGAATTCTTTATCTTACTCCCAACCTTGCTGTTAGAATGGGAGGAGATGCAATTTGAGTTAGAGATCATTGGCATGTGGCTAGGAAAAATACATACATGTTAAAGATTATCAGATGTGGGCTAATAAATTTTATTCAGCAGCAATAAGAATATTGAAATGTAGGAAAGGCATGCTTTAAATAACTAATTATTGTACCTTTTGTATATGAAAGAGCTTTTTAGTTTGTACATGCAGGTGGCACATCTTTTTATGCCTGATTGTTTTTGTTTGCATTTGTTTCACGTTTTTGGTTGTCTGAACCCTTTTTTTTTGCTGAATGTCTGAACTTGTATTTGTTTTTGATAGTTTTATACCTACAATAAGGAGGATAGGGCTAAGCTAGTTTCAAGGGATGAATTGGTGATTTGTGGGTGATGGCATCAAGGAAGGAGAGTGGCTATGGGAAATGATTATGTTTCAAAGGATAGAAGTAATTTTATTGTGGTTGGGATGATATGAATGCCAAGGAAATTTTGTGTTCACATGATCCACAGGTAGGTCAGCTTGAAGAATTGGTCATGGAGCCAGATAGGTTCTGGTTACAGTTGTTAGTTGCATGAAATAATATACATACCAGAGGAAGGCCACTGTGATTTCCTTTCATGCATACTAACTTTAGGATGTTTCTGTTGGCTTGCTCCTGTTGGTCATGCCTACAATTTTATTTATTAAGATTAATGGATGGTTAATTCTAGGTTATACCTAACCAAAAAAACCAAAAATCTAGGTTAGAAATATAGACAGATGCATTAGAATCTAAAGGTTTCCATCTTAAACAAAGGCCAATACAATATTTGTGGACTGAATTTAGTGAAGGTAGGAATTGAAATGCTTGTTATAGAAATCAATGACCAAAGTTTATAAGTTTCCCAACCTTCAAACTTGATGAGAAATCATTCTTTGTTTACAATTATTATTATTTTTAGATAATGTGTATACAATTATTTAATAAAAGAAAAAAGGGGAAAAAAAAAAATCTTCTGCTAACTTTGTTGCATCACTTTTTGCCAATTTTACCTATGAGAACCATCCATGCTTCAGTACCATCAGGTTGTCTCTTGGCAAGCTATTATTTAGTTGATAACAAGGTCAAGCTTAGGTCTATGTTAATACTTTGTTACTGTTCTTGTGAACAGATTTAGAGCTTTGATTTGTTAATAAAACTCTATTACTTATAACAAAACAGTTCTCGTGAACAAACAAGCTGTGTCTTTGTGCAACAAATGTATTTAGATAATGTGCATGGGGTCAGATAAAATTGATTGACTGCCCTCCATGCCTTGCTCTGGCTTTGTTAATATGGTGCTTTTCTTATAATAATTTCTGTTAGGAAGTTTCTCTCAAGCTCATGATTAGAGTGCTGAGTTTCTGTTGTGCTGTCATTGGCCAGCTCATCTGATTCTGCATTTGGAATGGACATATTCAAGAGGATGCTCCAAACTGGGCATCCTACCATGCTCAGCTGATTATCAAAGCTCTCAAGCCATACCACATATTCCCATTGTGTTCCAGAAGTAAAATGGATTCTTATTTTCACGATGTCTCAAAACATGTATATATCAGGTGGGTGCAAAGAGCCGCTATACCCAGCAACAGAAAATTCTCTGGAAAGGAAGTGAATCCTAGGTGCATTTATAAGTAGCTTTGTATTTGTAAAAATATTCTTCCTTTTTTAACCCTCCCCCTGCCCCTTTTTCCATTTCTCCTTTGTCTATACCTGCCTATGCATATATTGTCTTTGTATATATTGAATTGATACCAGTTTGATCAACCAGGACCATAGAGGTCGTTTCATATTATGGGTAAATTATGCTTTTTATGGTTATCAGGAGCTGCCCAGATGATAAAATGTGGGCCCTCCGTGGATGAACTACTATGTGGTTCTTATTGATAGTATCTAGTGTTTGAAACTTCTGCTTAGAAATATTAGTTTTTGTTCAAAACTTCAACTTCAGCTATTTTTAACGGACTGCCCGAGTCTTGGCTTTTGAACGTCATTGCTTAGGAATGTTAAAAGTTTTTTCTTTTTATTTTTTCAGTATTTATTTAAGTGAAAACACCGCCTGGCGCTAGCGTAATGAATTAGTACACGCAAACATTTATTCTTTATTGTTTTTTGAAAATTAAAAAAGAAAGAAGAAGACTTAGTCACTTATAATAAGTATTTAATTAGCGAAAAAAAAAAAGTATTCTTTAAATAATTTCTTCATGACACTTATGAATAACCTATTTGCTATTTCTGTAAGCTCCAGAAACTTCTGGTGTCAATATGGTTGAGATGAAAAAGCTGAAAAGTTAACTCTTAATCCCAACCTTCAAATATAAAAAGCAAAATGTCATAAGGACAAAAAAGTAAAAGATTAATTATGATATATTTAAGAGCTAGTCCTTCTCTTGACAATTGGTCAGGGTGTACGTTATTTAATTTAAAATTTAAACTATTTAAAATGACAAGAGAGTGTACACATTAAACCGTTAAATAGACAAAATTGAAATGGAGCTTGTATAAAACTCATGAATAGTGCTACCTCTTTACTATTTAATTTTAAATATAAAGCACATTTTGCATTTAATTCCACTGAATTCAGCTGTCACCTAAAAAAGGAAAAAGGAAATATCATAAAAGTAATATTATAAACACAATATTTTTTACAAAAAATTTCATAAAAGCTAATGTGATTGTTTTTTATTAATTCTCATCTTGACCTATTTGGAATCACACAAGGTTTAGAAGTGTTTTATTACTGTTATTGTATGTTATCCTATAAATTGGATCTCATATCATATTGTAAAATATACAGTGAATATAATAAAGATGTAACCCATTAGGTTTCATCCTGTGGACTTAGGTCTTCATGACCGAATCACGTGAAAACCTTAGTCTCATCTCTCTCAATCTTGTCTTTCTTCCATTTTATACTTTTGTTTATATTATAGTTTTCTACAGAACCTACCACTTATATCAATTTATTATTTAACATTCACAACTTACACATTAATAGTAATGATTTTTTTATATAAAATTTTGTATACTGGTCAAATATATTATCGAAAACGTGAAAATATGAGAGCCGTGATACTTCAAACTCTCTCTAAAATATTGTAGAAGTAGGTCCCAAGCTTGTCAAGTTCAAGCCATGCGAGCGGATATATATGCATGTAACGTGAAGTGCTATTTTATCGCAAGGCACTTCACCAGGATCAAATGTTTTTTTAGACCATATTTGATTTTCCTTCTAAACTTGAAATCCTAGTCTTTCTAAACCGAGAAAGTCAGACCCAAATAAGCAAAAAGCCTCCTAAGAAACCCACAATGGGGGATGATGTGAAGCACTTTGTTTTAGTTCATGGAGCTTGCCATGGGTCTTGGTGCTGGTACAAGCTTGTCACTCTGCTCAAACAGGCTGGTCATCGTGTTACTGCTTTGGACCTTGGTGCTTGTGGGATCAACCCCAAACAGCTAAATGAGATCATTTCTATTTGGGACTACGTCCAGCCGTTGATGGACTTCATAGCCTCTCTCCCACAAGGTGAGACTGTGATTTTGGTTGGTCATAGCTATTCCGGCCTCTGTATCTCTCTAGCCATGGAGAGCTTCCCTGAAAAAATTTCACTAGCAGTTTTTGTCACGGCCTATATGCCAAATTTCAAGTCTCCACCAGCAACTGTCATGCAAGAAGTAAAGAGTTCTTGCCCCAATGTCTAACATTTCATTTGACTGCTTTAAGAAATGCTATTTTGTGTACTTACTTTCATTTACCTTTTGCTTGGTTGTTGGAAATTAGTACTTAAAAAGCACCCAAACAGAATCCAAGATGGATACCCAATTATCTTCAGATTCAATACTCTTTGGCCCGGATTATATGAGAACCAAGTTGTACGTGGACTGCCCATCAGAGGCAAGCTTTTTTAGTAGATTTATATTACAAATTTTACTACATATGTTTTATAATATAATGTGTTACTGATCACAAAAAAAAGTTATTCATATATTTATTTATTATTTATTATGCGTTGAAGTGACACTTTATTGTATATCAGTTTGTAAACTTTTTATAATAGTTTTATCATCTTCCTAATACTTAATAGTATTATATATATGATACTTTGCGATTTGTATTTATGTGCTTTTAACTTGCATGTAGGATTTGGAATTGGCTTACATGTTGATAAGGCCAAATGGGTTGTTCTTGGAAGACTTGTCGAAGGAATGTATGTTAACAGAAGAGAAATACGGGTCAATTGATCGGGTTTTTATAGTTTGCGAAGAAGATGTTGTGATAAAGGAGGATTTCCAGCGCTTGATGATCGAGAACAGCCCACCTAAAGAAGTGAATTTAATCAGAGCTGGTCATATGGTCATGCTCTCAAAGCCTAGGGAACTTTGCCAAAGGTTACTAGAAGTTGCTGAGAAATATCATCGTATTTGTGACTTGTGAGGCCAACAATTAAAGCTCCAATGAATAAATTTAAGTATAAAGGTGAAAGTTGGGGATTCAGATGATCTTGATGTATGAATAAATTTATTTTTATTTTTAAAAAAAGGTAAAAGAAATTTAAATTCTAATAAATTGCTCTATTGTAAAAAAGATAACCTTCAATGTTGGGTTTAGTTGCAAGGGCGTTACAAAGTTTTTCTACTGTTTTTTAATAAAGGGTGTGATATGGGCGCACACACCACCTAGTACCTAAAATGTGTGTATATCTATATATCTATAAATACATTTGTCAACATTAATGTCCACAAAATAAAGTAATTTTGTTGAATCCTCCAAACAACTTTGTCATTAAATTTAAGTTTTGAGGCCTAGTGGCATGAAGGCTCAAACCGACAGAAAATTATTTGATAGTGAAGTTGTTTTTCAAGAACACAATAATCAGATACTCTCTAGAATAAATGCTAGATAGTAATTAAATCTCTTTTTTTTTTCTTTCTCTGAATATGTATATATATTTGAACGGTTTAATTTTTTTAAGCCTTTTTATTTTTTTATATAATTACGATAGCATTTGAACCTATGGCGTCCGCTCCATAATGATTGTTCTTACCATCAGGTCAAAACATTAATTAATTTTTAATATAGACAGGACTCAAACCTAGCTCCCTTACTCAATGACAATAAACTTTATCAATTAAGTTTATTAAGTGAAACACAGTCAGGCGCCAACATAATAAGTTAATAAAGACATTTTTTTTTTTTTTTAATGCAAAGGAAGATATATTTACATTAAAACGAAAGAACAGAGCAGTACATTAAATTAACAAATTTAATTACCGGATCGAGAAAAAAAATGACCAACAAATTATCGCAAGTGAATAAAACCCATGTGATCCCACAAGAGAGTAAGTCACAAAAATGTCCAACAATTGTCATATAATATTTCTTGGCATTGTTGGTTAGTTCTTGCATCTGCAAGTATGTCTGTACAGTTATTACTAATAAATTATTAGCCGGGTCATGAGTACCTACAGTAAAAAATCAAGCATGTCAATAAAGCAGGATGAGAAATAGCCATGTTTAATAGAATTTTTTTTCTTCTATTTTTTTAAAGAAAGATTACTAATTTTATTGAGAATTAACAATTGAATGATGTCAAAAATATTGGGACGAAGGCTTAGTTTTTGTTGTTGCGGAGAAATAACAATATAAATATGATAATTTTTTTTTTTTTTTTTAATATTTATCTTGGCTATTCCTAAAAAAAAATTGATTGACTCGGTCACTGCTGATGGTACAGAGCCCTGCAACAATACCACTAGTAGATATTTGTAGAGCCAATAGTTGCTGGAACCTATTGGATCCTTGTGGAACATACAGAACATATTTGTAGTGTTCTGTAAAGTGGAAGCCCAACCCAAATTTTTCCTCTTCCTTCATTTTAACTGTTTCTTGACTGTTCTTACCATTTTTTCACCCACAGTATGCACATTATGCATTCAATTCCACGAACTACATACGGACACTAAAAAAGAGGAAACAAATATTATAAACGTGAGAATATGATAGGCCTACAAAACTACTACAACTTATTAAGCACATGTACTCTAAAAATTGAACCGTATCCCATACCTATTGGGTACTCATACTTTTGGGATATACTGCCTGCATACCCTATGCGTACCCCAAATTTTACAAACAAAAAAAATCCTTATTTATTTATTATTATTATTTTTTTCATTTTTTCTTTTAAATATGTCACAAAAATAATTAAAAATAATAAAAGTGGTGAAAATATAAACTTTAAATGTAACTATATGGATGTACACTTCTTTTATTTACTCTTTTAAATCTTGATTTGTAATTTAAAGACCATTGAATCGCAATAAATATATTTTATTATCCATAATTGCTCTTAAATTCATATGCTTAACAATATATGAAAAATATATGTATAATAATATATAAAAAAAATTAATAAAACATATATATCCGTCGTAGCTATAACCTACTTTTTTAAGAATTATCGTATAAGCATACTGTATTAGTACCGGTTTCCGTACTTCTTAGGTACAAATGAACTTTACGTCCATTGAGTTTAAATTATAAGGATCACATCTTGTTGGGACCATATTTTATTTTTCCTTTTCTGTCTTCTGAGTTCAAATCCTTTTCTTTATAAACCGAGAAAGTCAGCCCCTAGCAATAAGCCTAAGAAATGGGGGATGATGTGAAGCACTTTGTTTTAGTTCATGGGGTTTGCCATGGGTCTTGGTGCTGGTACAGGCTTGTCACTCTTCTCAAAGAGGGGATGGTCACCGTGTCACTGCTTTGGACCTTGGTGCTTGTGGGATCAACCCTAAACAGCTAAATGAGATCATTTCTATTTGGGACTACGTCCAGCCGTTGATGGACTTCATAGCCTCTCTCCCTCAAGGTGAGACTGTGATTTTGGTTGGTCATAGCTATGCCGGCCTTTGTATCTCTCTAGCCATGGAGAGCTTCCCCCAAAAAATTTCACTTGCAGTTTTTGTCACGGCCTATATGCCAAATTTCAAGTCTCCACCAGGAACTCTCATCCAAGAAGTAAAAAGTTCTTGCCCCCAATTCCTAATATTTATTTCATTTGATTGCTTAAAAGACATGCTATTTTGTTTAATTACTTATTACTTTCATTTATCTTTTGCTTGGTTTTTGGAAATCAGTACTTCAAAAGGACCCCAACAGAATCCTTGATGGATTGCCAATTATCTTTAGATTCAGTACTCTTTGGCCCGGATTATATGAGAACCAAGGTGTATGCCCACTGCCAATCAGAGGCAAGTTTTTAAAGTAGATTTATTATTACAAATTTTAATGCATAGATTTTACTAATTAGTGTTTTACTAATCACGATAATTCATATATTTATTTATTATGTGTTGAAGTGATACTAATCATATTCATTAGCATGTCAGTTATAGAGTTTTTGCTGTAAAATTTGGAATGGTTTTAGCATTTTCCTAATACTTTAATAGAAATATTGTGATACTTTGTTATTTGTATTTATGTGCTTTTAACTTGAATGTAGGATTTGGAATTGGCTTACATGTTGATAATGCCAAATGGGTTGTTCTTGGAAGACTTGTCCAAGGAGTGTATGTTAACAGAAGAGAAATACGGGTCAATTGATCGGGTTTTTATAGTTTGCGAAGAAGATTTAGTGATGAAGGAGGATTTCCAGCGCTTGATGATCGAGGACAGCCCACCTAAAGAAGTGAATTTAATTAGAGGAGCTGGTCATATGGTCATGCTCTCAAAGCCTAGGGAACTTTGCCAAAGGTTACTAGAAGTTGCTGGGAAATATCATCGTATTTGTGATTGTGAGGCCAAGAATTAGATCTCCAATGAATAAAAATAAGTATAAATGGTGGGTGAAGTTGGGGTTTCAGATGGTCTTGATGTATGAGTAAAAAGAAGGTGAAAGGAATTTCAATTCTATTAAATTGCTCTTTATCTCAATGTTGGGTTTAGTTGCAAGGGCGTTACAAAGATTTGATGGAGTAATATTGTAAGAATATTGTGATGATTTCTGTGTGGTTACAATAGAATGAATATGACATTTATATAAGTTACGGAATGAATGAGACATATTCACGCATAAATCAATGAAACATGTTTCCTTGATTTATGATCTTGATTAATTCATGCTCATTAAATCACATATGAATCCCTTGATTTTTTACCTTGATTCATGCTTATTAAATCACATATGAATCCCTCGATTTATGCTATTATCTTTAACAATAAGTAATACCCAAGTTCACATCCAACTTCCAAGCACATTTAGTTTTAGCCTATATATCCCAAATCCGATAGCCACAAGCTATAGAGTGCAGTCAAAGAAACGGAGGAAAGCACTCCGTTTAATTTACTTCATGGAGCTAGCTAGTCAGCATCGGGGCATGGCACTGGTACAAACTGGGGACCTTCAAATTTGCCAATAAGTCTAGAGACATCAATTTTTTTTACAATTAATAGTATGGTCTTTATTGATTGATATATACTAAAAATAATATCAGTAATAAGCCAAAGTGAAAGTGTTATTCAAATATTTAAAAAAAAAGAAGGAAGAAAGTGTTATTCAAATTACAACAAGTTATGTCAATAATTATGAAAAACATTATGTCCCTAGCTAACAATAACATTGCTTCAGATTTGTGGTTCAAGTTCAACGTTCCATTGCTTTGAACTTTGGCACTTTAGGGGTCATTCCCAATCAGCTTTATGAAATCATGTCCATTTCCGACTATGTGCAACCATGAGTTCATGGGCTCTCCTTTTCTGTCTCTCTCAAATAGCTTTGGCGGCTTTGGTATAATCTCTAGCCAACCAGGATTTTCTAAAGAAAAATTTTCAGGACCAGGTTTTGTATACGTATAATGAATTTCACAAGAAAAATTCATCATTGAGTTCTCTGTTCATACTCAAGAAATGATTACTATTTTGACGTGCGATATGTCCATCCTAATTGTCCGAGGCCCAGCAAGCCCTGACTCTCGCTTCTTTTGGTCCAAATTTCTTTGGCAGCCATCAATACTGCCAAGCGGAGGTAAAATCTCTTGGAAGTAAATTGACCTCAAGAAATGGGTTTACCACTTCATATTCATTAATTCATGTAATGTAATGCTATTATGTGATTTTGCATGGTAGACTTGGTTGGAGGCTTGGAGCTTGCCAATATGGTTGATGAGAGCCACTTGGTTATATACGAAGGATTTAGCCCAAGGCCCGCTCAAAGCCCTTAAGGCGCAATCGTAAGGCCCCTACTTGCCCCAAAGGTCCCAAGCCCTTATTACATAAACAAAAGACCTCCTTGTATAATAAATGTCTTAAAACTTGTAGAATAGTAATTGATTTTTTTAAAAGAATAAAATATATATGAGTTTTGCATTTTTTCCTCCACCTCCAAGAAGACCTTCAAGATATTTAGTCAATAAAAATTTAACCAAATTAAAACCCTAGTTGTTTCACTAAAAAAATAATATTTAATTGATATTTAAATATTAAAAAAGCCCACTTATGCCCTTAGGCCTCAAAATGTATTGAGTTGGTCCTATAATAACCAATGAAGTGCTGCTAACAAAAGGTAATTTGCAGGAAAAAATATGTTTGTAATATAATTTAACATATGTTATTTTCTAATATATAAAAAATATATATATTTAAATCAAGTTAGTTTGTAAACAAAGAATTATATTTTAAATCATATTAATCACTATTAATATTCTTTAACATTTTTTAGAAAAAAAAAAATTAAATATTTTAAATCAAGATTTGTTGTTAAATAAATTATTATTACTTTATGACTCTGGGTGTTCGGGCCAACTTGCACGCACCTCGACAAATCCTAGAGGGACACATAACACCCTACTAGCCACGTGTACTATGATAGGCATAAGGTCTTGCCTTTGGTAGGTGTCTCTGAGTGGACTCAAACTATTGAGGAGCACACCCAAGGTCGAACCAGTTGATCAATTAAATAAATTATTGATTACATAATTACATTATAATAATAGTTTTAAAATTTATGAAACATATTGTTTGGAATAGCACCCTTCAACCAAGCAATGGATCACTGCAAATACCACATGTAAAAGAAATAGTTAAAAATTTGTGTGAGCATTTGGCGGGATCCTTAATGCTTGCATATAGCCAATTTGGTTTGATACACGTTCATATCGATCTTATTCATGCTAAGGATAATGTCAAAAGGTACAAGGGACTACCTCCTTCTGAATACCATTGGTCACTTCAATATTAGAATTCTGGCTACGCTACATACAGCTAAAGGCCAACCTGTTAAAGAGAGTACAATGCACGGGGTGTTTGTGCAAGAAACACTATGTGCATATTGTATTATTTTTGTTCTTATTTAACTTTGTCTTGATCAATAAGGAGGCAATACTTGTCCACCTTTTCCGGTCATTTATGGCTGTTAAAAATATAAAGAAAGAAGATTAAAGGACCAAGCTTTCCCAAGGAATCTCTCTACAGGAGAACCTCCATCTCCAAAAAAAACTCCAAGCTTTATTCTTCCTTTATTTTTCTCCCTTGTAAACACATCTCTCTTAAAATTATTTTTCAATATAGTGGAATACTTAAGTGGCTTGTATCCGTGGTTTTCTCCATTTCCCAACAAAGAGGGTTTCTAAGTAAAAATTCTTGTGTTTATCTTTCTTTTAGTTTTCTAAGATTTATTTCCTCTTTACTAAGTATTTAGCAATCAACTACCTGCCAGTGCCCTTTTTACAAACCATTTTTCTAATCGTCGCATACACATATAAAAATAATTAAAATAATAAATGGTATTTTTATATTCCTAACATACATATACAAATCAATATAAGAAAAATATAATGTCTATATCTCTGTTCTCTATTCAAAAAATAAGAAGAAGAAAAAATAGTTGTTGTTTTTGGAAAATTAAGAAGTCTTTATTAAACATATTTGTTTATCTAATTTTAAAGATATACATCTTTAATATGTTTTTGTTGAATTAATGCTTTCATTACAATGCACATGAATTTATTGCCGAGATGGGATGATAAGTAAATGCCCCATAATTCATGTTTCGGTCTTACCCATGTTTCATTAGATCAAAATCCGGACACGGCTTGCGTCAACAAAAAGACACGGATGGATTGCCATAGAGACTTAGAGGATGCAACGGGATATGGGCACCTGTTTGGTTATCCCCCATGAGTTCTAAGCTGACCCGTAAATGACAAATTGGACACACTGATACCGACTGCTAACTTTGATAAGATCATTTTTGTATGGTTCTAAGTTTGAAAGATCATTGTACTTCAATTACTATAGTTTTTATTTTTTATTGGAACTAGCCAAGACTTTAGCAAGGCCAGGAAAAACTGGAGTAATGCGGAATTACTTTTCCCGAAGGCCGAGGAGCAGAAGTCACTCAATTATTGCTTGTGCGGAAGACTCACACAATTCTTTATGAAAAATTGAAGAGAGCAGAAGCCACTCGGGTTTCAAAAGGACAATTATTGCATTTGAGGGGACTTATCGTACAAAGGGGTCTATTTCTTGAGCACTTGTCCAAGGCAAAGAATTTCTCAAATGAGGGATATGGGTCGGTTATACGAGTTTATGTTGTTTGCGATGAGGATTTAATAAGAAGGTCAAATTGCATAATCACCTCCTGAGTTTTGGCTCAGTTGCAAACAGACCCCTTGAGATTTTGATTTTGCAATATAACCACCTGGGGTTTTTAAATTGGTGAAATTGACCCTTCTAAGTACTTTTTTTGTCGATTTTGCTAATAGAAATTTGTCACGTGCATTACATATGACCACTTTATAATAAAAAATTCATTATTATAAACCTAAGTGCAATGCATATGACAAATTTTGTTAGCAAAATTGACAAAAAAATATACTTAGAGGGGTCAATTTCACTATTTTAAAAACCCCAGGTGGTTATATTGCAAAATCAAAACCCCAGGGGGTCTGTTTGCAACTGAGCCAAACCCCAGAGGGTGATTATACATTTTAGCCTAATAAGAATGCAATGGGATATGGGCAGCTGTTTGGTCATCCCCCATGAGTTCTAAGCTGACCCGTAAATGACAAATTGGCACACTGATACCGACTGCTAACTTTGATAAGATCATTTTTGTATGGTTCTAACTTTGAAAGATCCCCATGAGTTCTAAGCTGACCCGTAAATGACAAATTGGCACACTGATACCAACTGCTAACTTTGATAAGATCATTTTTGTATGGTTCTAACTTTGAAAGATCATTGTAGTTTAATCACTATAGTTTTTATTTTTATTTGAAACTAGCCAAGACTTTAGCAAGGCCAAGATCACTATTTCTTGAGCACTTGTCCAAGGCAAAGAATTTCTCAAATGAGGGATATGGGTCGGTTACACGAGTTTATGTAGTTTGCGATGAGGATTTAATAATACCTGTGGAATTTCAGCGATGCATGATGAAAAACGAAGTGCCTAAAGACGTGGTGGAGATTAAGGGTGCTGATCATATGCCAATGTTTTCAAAGCTCGAGGAACTTTGCCATTGTCTTCTGGAGATAGCATGTAAATATGCTTAATGTTATTTTACATGCTATCATCAATAAACCACACTATGATACCATGCTTGAGAGATTGTTTTTTTTTTTTTTTTTGATAAAAGGATAGAATTTTATTGATGATAATCACAAAGAGAAAAAGTATAACAAGAGAAGTCTAACCGGGACTGTAGACATATTGCATTGGAAAAAGTCGTAACTAGCATTAGCTTTTCCTTTAGGATCTCTAGAAACTACGAACGGCAGCAGGAGTACAGACGCCTTGATAATCAGTCAACAGCTTGGAGGCACTTGAGAGATTGTTATCTACTATAATAATTTGTGATAGTTGCTGCTAATGCCTCTGGCTAAATTTTCCCCTCAATAAACAAGAAGTTGGGTCATTCTTAGTGCTGCTACTTGCTAATTCTGTAACGATTATACCTTCATTTCCAGCAAAAAAATTAAAAATTTGATAGTGGAACCATGAATTTTTACTTGGGGTGCCACATTATAGTATGAAAACATTATTGAATTATATATGTAGACATATATATATATATATATAGATGTACATATATATTTGTATTTACATGCATACATGAATACGTATGTGTAAGTATATGGGAATATTATTTTGATTAATTTCTCTTTTAGACTTTTTATCATCAATTATAAGTTTTAATTAAATGTTTTCCTCTCCTACAAGATTATATAAAACTTAATGAAATTTGTTATACGACGTGTATTGAATATTTAAAATAATTAACTTTTATTAAAAAAATTGAATGCTTATTGGACATTTGTAGTTTTTCATGATATACTTGTACATTTATTCTCACTTAAAAAAAAAAAAATAAAAAGATTTTGTTTCTATGAAATTTTTAACCTCATGATTATTTGGATTCAAGTAAATTATAATTTATCACCTATAGTTTAGCCTATTAAACTTTAATGCACAAATTTTCAATTGCTACATTTTGAACATGTAAGGTTTAGATTAAAACGAAATTAATCGTTAGTATCATATCCAAATTATGATTTATGATTTCATTTTAGTCCAAATTTTAAGGAATGAAAAATGTAGAAAAAGAAAAGTTTGTGAGACTAAATTGTGAGATGAGCAAATGAAAATGAGGTAAATGATTTGTCCACAAAATATAAAAATTTATTCATTGGACAGAAAGTTTAGAACTCATTTGGGAATGCTTATATTTTGTAAGGTACAACTATACTTTCAGCTTAAAACTCTATGAAAAGCTTATGTATATTTCAAAACTTCTTTTAAGAACAATAAACTAATAAAAATTGACTCTCCCAAACAAGTACCAATACTTAGGGAGTGAAATGTAAAAATTGAAAATTGTGCATTAAATTGTGATAATGCTAAACAACATGGGATAAATTGTAGTTTACATTAATTGATTCTAAGACAATCTAAACATTTGCCTTTTAAAAAAAAAAAAAAAAAAAATTCTAATTCTATTTACATTGTTTTTTTTTTTTTTGGATGGTGGGAGGGGGAAGCCAACAAGTAGGTCTGTCCTGGTATGGAGGGAAGAAAATATGACTTTATGTTTAGGGGAGCCAAAACATGATTTTTTTTTTTTTTTAAATGCCAAAAAAAAAAAGGAATATATTTTATTTATCTTCCTTTTAATACAAATAAGAGAAAAAATAAATGAAAAAGTTAAAAAATACATAAATTTTTAAGTTTACACAATCAGAAGTTCATTAATGATCTTCTCCTCACCGTAAAAGAACAAAACAAAAATTAGATTTCATGGACCATATCAATGAAGTTATTAACCTCCTCAAATGCATTTGTCATAAGTAAAATATGGAATAACTAAATATATAAGTTTTAAAAATAAAATATAACATGGTAAGTAACAAAAAAGCAAATAATTAATATGAATTGTTTCTTGATTTACTCAATATTAGTAGTAGATCCAACATTGAAAATATTCATACCTGAGAATTGCACCTCAAGTTGGCAAGTAATTTCATCAGTATTTTCATTTACAATATATAATTTTAGTATACAATGCAAATGTGTTAATAAATAATTAATTTTTTTTTAAACCATAACTATTCTATAAATGGATTAAATGTTAGCTTCAAATCTATATAGCCAACTACCAACTTTGTTGATTCAAAAACAACTACAAGTGGGAATGCTCAAGAAATTGTGTGCTATTAATTAAATAGAGTATAGAAAACCGATTCCAAGAAAAAACATCCAACTTTATATGTTATTTTTAATTAAGTTTAAACTCTTTCAAATACAAGTCCAATTGAGGTTTTTTTTTCCAAATCGCACACGCAATATGCAAAGGCAAATTAATAATAGTCAAGACAAGGGAAAGTTAACCAAGCAACCTTCGTCATATATGTCATCATGATGGTTCCAGACTTTTCCATTCAACTATTTTTCAATAAGCAATGTATTATATAAAGCTCTGCTCAACTAAGAACATTACCATTAACCACGAAAGAGAAAAAAAAAGAAAAAGAAAAAGAAAACATAAAAATGGCAGTTTTATTTTTTTTGGTAATTCAGATTTTGGCAGTTGCAGCAGCTCCCAAAGTAGAAAAGCATTTTGTTCTAGTGCATGGAGCATGTCATGGGGCCTGGAGTTGGCACAAGCTCAAACCACGTCTCGAGTCTGCTGGCCACCGCGTCACGGCTCTTGATCTTGCTGCTTCAGGAATCAACATGAAGGCAATTCAAGATGTTCATACGTTTTATGAGTACACTGAGCCTTTGTTGGAGTTTTTGGCCTCGCTTCCTCCAAATGAAAAGGTGGTACTCGTGGGGCACAGTCTTGGAGGATTGAATTTGGCACTAGCTATGGACAAGTATCCAGAAAAGGTTGCAGTTGGAGTTTTCCTGGCGGCCTTAATGCCAGATACGAGACACAAGCCATCATATGTTTTGGATCAGGTTTGTTTTTAACATTACATTGATAGCTTCTCCTTGCACTCTAAATTTTCATTAGGATAACCTAAATTACTGACTCTTTAAAATTGGAGTTTAAGGAGTACTGTAATTAACTAGTCTAGGATTCCTGAGAATCCTCTTGGTAATTGGGTGTGTTTGGTTGATCCTCTTCCATTCATAATTTTCAAAACTTATCATAGGCACTTGATAATAAAGTATCTAAAGATCTTTGATTGGAATGGTTAATTAAGGTTTTTATATAGAAAAAAAAAATGGTTAATTAAGGTGGGGATAATTAATGTATACTATAAATAAAATATAAAGATTTTGTATTTAGTGCTTTATCATTAGATTTTCACTTCTTTTAAATTTAAAAGTTAAGTAAATAGTACATAAATATTAAGGAAAGAATAACAAAAATCGTCTTGAATTTGTGTTAGCTGTTTTTATTTTTAATTTTAGATTTAGATTTTGTTAAGGAATATCTTAAGGTTGGTGTTATTTCCATACCAATAGTACTTGGGGCGTAAGTGAAACCGACAGCACCGATAAAACTGAGAGAACTGATCTGAGCCGCACTGCACCGTACCAAAACTTATTTTAATAGGTGCAGGTGCGTATAATAGGAAAACCGCACTATAAGGTGTAGGTGCATAAATCCAGAGAAAACCGCACCGCACCTCACCGATTGCACCCCTAATATCTTATACTTGTATGCTAAATTACTAATGGTATATACAAGTAATGTTATATTATATTTGTATGCTAATGGTATGTGAAGGTTGAGATTGAGTTATATTTGTATAAGGATGGTATATATGTGCAGGTTGAGATTGAAATTATGATTCATTCTATGAGATATGTATGTTATAATTTTTTTTTTCTTAAATATTTAGGTTGAGATTGGAAACTATGATTTATATTTGTATGCTATAGTTAGCCAAATTTTTGAGTTGTTGTAAATGTGGATTTTTTAGGATTAAAATTGACATTTGGGCTCACCCCATCTGACCCAAATGAGTCTAGCCCAAACCGCAAGACCGCACCTACACCGCACCGCACCTACACAGCACTGCACCGTGCCAAAACCGATCTTAATAGGTATAGGTGCAAGTGCGTATAATAAGAAAACCACACTATAAGGTGTAGGTGCATAAATCCGGAGAAAACCGTATCGCACCTCACCGATTACACCTCTAAATAGTACAGTAAATTATATATCTTATTAAATGATTCTTTTTACTTTTACTAAAAAATAAAGTTCAAATATGTACAAATTTATTAAAAAAAGCGCATAAAACTACATTGAATTTGCGTAAGCCATTGAATCATTAACAATTTTTTATTTTATTTTTTGTTCTTTATAAAAATGTTCATATGAAATAAGACTTTTCAAAAATAAAATAAAATACACTTATGGTGTTATGGTATCGCTCTTAAATTTACTACTACATGTTAATTAAGACCATATTTGTTATTTAAAGCGGCTTAAATTTCCATTATATGCTACAATTCCCTTTCTCTTTTTTTTTTTTTTTTTTTTTAACACAATCGCTTTCTTGTTTGCTTTGTCTAAAAAATATACGAGAAATTAAATAAATATCTTTTATCCCATTTTTTTTATCCTACTTTATGCTCCATAAATTGTAAGTACTACGTGTTGTAGATTGTGATTTTTTTTTTTTAAATTATAGGTATTTTTATAAGAAAATAAAAAAGACACATGATGAGTTGTGACTGATAAATTATAAAATAGAAAACAAAATACAAGATTGACAATTTGTATTTATCAAGTGACATAGTGATCAGTTTAGGCCACTCGTTGTACTCCTGCCAATTAATTTTCGGTAATAACAAAATAGTTAATAAGTCACTAAAAGTCTTAGATGAATAATAATAATAATAATTGCATCGAAATTTGCCGAATATGAAAATTCAGTGGTCAGTGACTCAGTTAGAACAAAACAATTGTCAAAGTATGGAGAGAGTATTTCCTATTTCCAAGTGTGTGAGAGGGATGCGGTATATGTCTGAAACAGGAAATTATTTTTCCAAAGTATGGGCCACTCCTGTGGCAATATTACCAAAAATAATAAAATTATTAACATAAAAGCCAAACTCATCGCTATTAATTTTTTTTGGAATAAGAATAGTCTTTCGTGTCACTTTGATTAATAGTACTCACTAGAAGAGGGCGGAAGGAATATCACTTTGACCCAGTATACTGAATATTATGGATCGAGATCCCATGCAATAGATGAAAAATGGACAAGATGAAAAGTTGCAATTTTTTAAAAAGTAACTTTTCATCTCAGTCATCTATTCAAATAATTTTAAAAATTTGTTTAAAATGTTTAAAAGTTACTTTTTCATTAGTTTTCTTTGGACGGCTGAGATTAAAAGTTGCTTCTTATTGGACAACCGATATTAAAAATTAGGATCTCAATCCAAATATTAAATAAAGAATACAAATCTTATTCATTACATGAAAGTCATGTTTTGGATAATTAATAACGTTGTTGTCTTATATATGTCGATGATTGATGATAATATCCCTTTTTTTTTTTTCAATAATGGTCGATAATGGCCCATAAAATGAATGCACTGAGGATCTTAAAAAACACGTGTGTTACTATTTATTTGTCTAAGATATCAAAGGTTTAACTGAACATTGCATCTAAGCTAATATTCTTGTTGTCTTCTTCGATATGAAAAGCTTAATGAAAGGACCCCAGCAGAGGCATGGTTGGACACTCAGTTTTCATCGAGTGGAAGTGGCAACCAGAGTAAAACCACAATGCTTTTAGGACCCATTTTCTTGTACTCCAGGGTCTACCAGTTATGCCCCATCGAGGTACTTTCTCTCACACACACACCAACAGTTATCTCCACCCATGCACCCACATGCACAACACATAATTACATTAAAAAACATGTTTGAAGAATTTTGGATTGTTTCAATTATGTAATTAAATTGTAAATTTTTGAAGGATTTTGAATTAGCAAAGACTTTAGTAAGGCCAGGATCACTGTTTACTGAGGACTTGTCCAAGGCAAAGAACTTCTCAAATGAGGGGTATGGGTCCATTCCGCGAGTTTATGTTGTTTGCGATGAGGATTTAACAATACCTGTGGAATTTCAGCGATGGATGATTGAAAACAATGTGCCTAAAGATGTGATGGAGATTAAAGGTGCTGATCATATGCCAATGTTTTCAAAGCTGGAGGAACTTTGCCATTGTCTTCTGGAGATAGCAAGCAAATATGCTTAATATTATTTTACATTTTGTCATCGATAAACCACACTATGATACCATGCAATTGATAAATTGTTATCTACTAATAATTTGTGATAGTTAATGTTAGTACCTTGGCTGCATTGACCCCCAATAAACAAGAACGCTTGGGCCGTTCTTAGTTCTGCTACTTGTTAATTTTGTAACGAATATATTATACCTTCATTTCCAGCAAAAAATAAAAATATGATAGTTGTATACGCAGGGGTGGAAGTGAAACCATGAATTTTTCCTTGGGGTTGCCAAATTAATTATAGTATGAAAACATAATTGAATTATATATGTATACAAACACACATATTTATATCTACAGATGTACATATATTTGTATTTACATGCATATATACATGAATATGTATGTGTAAGTGTAAGGGAATATTCTTGATTGAATTTCTCTTTTAGACTTTTTATCATTAAAATTTTAAATATTAAATTTTGTCATCTCCGGTAAGATTATATAAAATAAAAAAATAAAAATTGTTATACAATATGTATCAAATATTTAAAATAAATAGATTTTATTAAAAATTGATTGCATAACAATTGTGTTATAGAATGTGGTGGGTAAGGCTATAAACAAATCCAAGGCAAGTATTAAAACTTCAAAATTATTTATTTAATTTTATTTCAAACCAAAAATGAGTTCAAACTCATTATCAAATTAGATTAAATGTCTAAACTTGGTTCATTTTTTTGTCGAACAAAATCTCAAACTTTGTTCACGAGTTATTTGATTAACTTATTCTTTTTCCATGATTAAGATTTTATATCCCTTTACAAAATTACAATAATTTCGGTCTATAGCGAACAAAACATCAACAAAACCCTTTATTCATTTGGACAAAGCCAAACTAGGCCCAAGGAACCAAGGATCCTAGAGCAGTTAAAAATTTAAACAGGTCGCATGTGAGCTTTGCCCCTAGACAAATAGAGTTGTACGTATTGCATCCATATGCTTGACTAAACCCCCTTCTAGCTAAGCTAATCCTTCACCGGTATACATAAGAGAAGAACCACCCTCCAAAATGTATTAATGGCCTTCCTACCTCCTAGCTCACATCCCTTTTTGCGTTATCAGTTGGCTGTGACTATGGTCAGAAGAGTCAGAACTCACTTATGTTCTTGGTTGAAAATTGTTTGAATGGACGAGTCAATTCTTTTCAGTAATTAAGCTGTTTTTTTATTTTTTTGATGAATCTAGCAGCTCTTTTTTTTTCTGTAAAGAAAATGATAGATTAAGATTAAGATAACTCCTCAATAACAGTTGGAAGGAAAAATGAAGGTCATCCTCTAACATAACCTGCTAACAATTTAGCAGCTCTATTACAAGAACTAGTGCCAGCTCTAACATAACCTCCAAAATGAATAAAATTGGCACTCATGTTTCGAATTAATACAAGTGATTTGGTCTCCCAGTTCTGGAATGCAATCACCTCGTGACTGGATGGCACGTCTTTGATGTTAATGAGTCGTATTGCCTAGTCACTTTGATTAATTTTGAACCTACAACCGCTACAAGAGCCATTAATACATTATGGGTTATTGCCTTGCCATTAATTGAATTCATTCAGGCACTGTTGGAAATTCCGAGTGCTTGATGAAGATGGGTGATGGAGATACAATCCTGGTTGAAGAATTGACTAAAACAAAATCGTGGGCCGCAATAAATTAATGCCAGTCCAACATATCTTATTTGATCTTGGTGAAGGGCCATCAACCGACAAACATTTTTGGGCTATCACCATCAGAAAGAAGTTGACAGTATATTAATAAATGGTAATTATGATTTCCTACTCAATAATTTTTTATTAAATAATTCTTTCAACAAATTTACAATCTCTTCACAGATTAGAGCACTCACAGTAGGCTCTCTAAAATGTTTGCCAATTGGGTTCTAAAAAACCCACTTTTACTCAAATAGCTAAAGCACTACTACACTAGACTCCCTATTTGAACATTACTATTCTATTTTTTAATATATTTACTTTTTTCACAACTTTCCAAAATACCAACTTTTCTCAATTTTTTTTCTCTCTCTGTTCCCGTTCCCCTCTTTTTTTTTTTTTTTTTTTTCTTTTTTCTTTCCTTTTTTTCCCCACCACCCACGTACACTATTCCTTATTTTTTATTTTTTTTTTCTCTTCTTTTTTTTCCCACCATCCACGTATCCACCCACCCCTCCCTTTCTTTTTTCTCTTTTCTTCTCCCCCACCAGACTTCTCCACTTCTCTCCCTTTCTTTTTTTCTTTCTCTGTTTCTTTCTCCAGTTCGTCCCCCCCGCCCCCCTCATTTTCTTCTTTTTTCTTTCTTTCTTTCTTTCTTTCTTTCTTTCTCTCATTTTCTTTTCTCTAAGCGTTGCTTTTTTTTCTTTTTTTTAGCCTCCATCTTTACTGCCGCTCACCATCATCAAACAGTTTTGAACCTCCATTTTTTTTTCTTTTTTCTTATCAGTTTTGGAATAGCTTTTTAATTTCTCTTTTTAAGCTTTTGATTTTTTTTTTGGTTGGTGGGTTTTTGTTTGGGTATTGAAGATTTAGATCTGTACAGTGTGTGTTTGTGTTGTTGGTGTTGTTGTGTTGTTTTTTCCGGTATTATTGGCGCGGGGACAGCTTGCAAGTGAGAGAAAAAAACATTTTTTATTCCCCCGAATGATGAACAGTACCTCCTCAAGTTGAGCGAGTTACTGTTCATCAATTGCATGTTTTCGTTCAAATGAGGAGTCTGCTGCAGGCAGTTTTTTGCCCGTTCTCCTCAAATTTGGCTGTTTTCAACCAAATGTTAACTCTACTGTGAGTGCTCTTACAGCAGATCAAATTAATCAAAGAATCATCTGTTTCAATTTCATTAAGAACCTAATATACTATATTTAAAGAAATGTATCTATAACTAAATAGTATTTATAATATCACTTATAATTAATTAGATTGACTAATTGATGTCCTTATTTAAGTGTGTTTTAGACCTTTGGTAGGATCATTTAAGTATCATACTAACGATATTTTTAGATGGACAAGATGAAAAGTTACCGGATGAAATATATTTTAAAAAAATAAAAAGTTTTTTTTTTTTTTTTTTTTTTTTTTTTTTTTTTTATTTTTTTTTTTTTTTTTTTTTTTTTTTTTTTTTTTTTTTTTATTGAAAGACCGAAATGAAAAGTGGTTTTTGCAACTGATCCAAAAATTATTGTTAGGTGCAAGCACCCGATCTCAATCTGTTTTGGTTTATTCTTTTCTCTCTTTTTTTTCCTTTTGTTGAATAATTCATTTTATCCATAAAGATATCCAAGTAGTTGCTTGCATTAGATAATAACGAGAATGAATGAGTATTAAATAAACTAACTTACATTCCACGAGATTCTACAAAATTATACTATATTACCTTCTTATTTTTATTAGACATGCACTAACCAACCTTATATTAAAAAAAAAAAAAATTATAATTCCGATTACTCTCAAAGCACTAATGTTCATGGAATAACTAATATGAAATATGATAGAAAAGTTGGAAAGCTAGAAATTAAGGGTCTAATTTTTTTGTTATTTAACTCTACTCAATTTGATTCAAGTGAAGAATGGTGGAAGTGGAACAAACAAAGAGGTGTATGAGTTAAATTTCAAACACCCTCAAGACAGGGTAAAACCGTATCATGGCTAAAAATGCTATAAAACATGATAAACATCAACTTTAAAAAGATCATATTCATATGTTTACGGGTTTAAGGAATTTCTGTAACAAATCACAGATGATTGGGACAAAGGTAATGGCAGTGATGCCTCCATTTTGCATCATCATGGATGATGGAACTGTGACTCAAGTTTACTACAAAATACAACTTTCATTTCTTGAGAAATATAATAGGTAAAATATTAGAGAACTGTGTTGCACAAAGAACCAATACTTCACTTATACATAGCATTTTTCTTAGCATGATAATTCCAAGAACACAACTTTTATGCCAACAATTCATTCTTCATCCAATCTGTGACTCAGAAAACAGACCAAAATCTACCACATGAGAGGCTATCAGACCTGATCTCACTCCTCTTGATGCGCTCTTACACAGTGCAAGAAAAAGGAAAATAACAAAAAATTTGAAACACATAATAACACAACACATATCTAAAGGAATTCCACCAAACAATAACAAAGATCGATAACGCTTAAAATTTCAAGTGAAAAAATAGCAAACACACCTTAGGAAGTCTCAATATGAAAGAAACAAAACTCAAAGTCAAATCCAAATCCAAAATCAATAAATAAAATCCTAGATCATAAAGCAAATCAAAAGAATAAAACTTTGAACCCACTGACCCATTGTCTCCAACAAAGCTCTCATCTTTATGAACTACAGACTTGACTTGGCTGAAGACGACGGTGGTTTCATGCACAACATAGTGCTCAAAATACTGAATCCAAAACAACCAAAGCCTTCATGGCATCATCACCTGAGACAGAATTCAAGAGGAAAAAAAATTTCAGCTTTCCA
>OU015768.1:6064728-6215464 GCA_907173295.1 Fagus sylvatica
AATCTCGGGACTCACTCCCCTCCACCAAATCACACTCCTCAAGTCAGATCAACATAAGGAGAGTAGCTTCCTCACGGGTCTGGACCGTGAGAGCTACTCCCTGAGTCCTTTTGGGACTAAAATGGGCATGGTTATGGGCTTTCTATCACATTTCTCCATTTTCCATGCATCTTGGTTGCTGCCAGTAGTCTTTGAGTTGTTATGCAGAAGTCTGCTGCGTGAACAGTACCAGAACTCATGGTTTCCGGTGGAGTGTAGAGCTGGAATGGAATGAGCTGGAGATGCTTGGAGTAATTTAAAAATGGTGTTTCAGCTGCTCTTGTCACGTTGGAGAAGATGGCATGCTGCTACTCTTCTCTTTTTTAGTAAAATAGGACATGGCGTGGGCTCCAGCAGCAACAGATATGCAGTCAGCTTCAGTTTCTAACTTCCTAGGGCCCACGGATAAGCTGTCTTCAGCTATTTAGGTGCTGGGCTGATTAGTATTTGGGCTCCAGCTGTCTTCCTCAATGAATCTAATAGCGTTTAAACTCAATAATCATATTATAAGCATACTTTGGGTTCATGGATTTTATGTGGGTTTCCTTTGGGCTTGTGAACACTACCGGGGCACTTAAAAAATAGGCCCAAATGATTCTTTAGATGTTGTATGGGGTGTTTTAGTGGATTGGGCTGTATGTTTCGGGTTGTGGGCTTCTAGAATAGTGTCAAAGCACTTTAAAAATAGGCCCAAATAATTTATTGGAAGTTGTTTAGAGTATTTTAATGGGCTGGGCTTATTGGGCTGATTAACCAAATAATCAATTAAGTCCAACTATTTTATTGGGGATCCATTCAAATTGTTGGTTAAAAAATGGGCATGTACACACACATTTTAGGTACTCTATGTATGCACGATGTGCATTAGGTGGTGTGTGCGCCCATATCACACCCTTTATTAAAAAACAGTAGAAAAACTTTGTAACGCCCTTGCAACTAAGCCCAACATTGAAGGTTATCTTTTTTACAATAGAGCAATTTATTAGAATTTGAATTCCTTTTACCTTTTTTTAAAAATAAAAATAAATTTATTCATACATCAAGATCATCTGAATCCCCAACTTTCACCTTTATACTTAAATTTATTCATTGGAGCTTTAATTGTTGGCCTCACAAGTCACAAATACGATGATATTTCTCAGCAACTTCTAGTAACCTTTGGCAAAGTTCCCTAGGCTTTGAGAGCATGACCATATGACCAGCTCTGATTAAATTCACTTCTTTAGGTGGGCTGTTCTCGATCATCAAGCGCTGGAAATCCTCCTTTATCACAACATCTTCTTCGCAAACTATAAAAACCCGATCAATTGACCCGTATTTCTCTTCTGTTAACATACACTCCTTCGACAAGTCTTCCAAGAACAACCCATTTGGCCTTATCAACATGTAAGCCAATTCCAAATCCTACATGCAAGTTAAAAGCACATAAATACAAATCGCAAAGTATCATATATATAATACTATTAAGTATTAGGAAGATGATAAAACTATTATAAAAAGTTTACAAACTGATATACAATAAAGTGTCACTTCAACGCATAATAAATAATAAATAAATATATGAATAACTTTTTTTTGTGATCAGTAACACATTATATTATAAAACATATGTAGTAAAATTTGTAATATAAATCTACTAAAAAAGCTTGCCTCTGATGGGCAGTCCACGTACAACTTGGTTCTCATATAATCCGGGCCAAAGAGTATTGAATCTGAAGATAATTGGGTATCCATCTTGGATTCTGTTTGGGTGCTTTTTAAGTACTAATTTCCAACAACCAAGCAAAAGGTAAATGAAAGTAAGTACACAAAATAGCATTTCTTAAAGCAGTCAAATGAAATGTTAGACATTGGGGCAAGAACTCTTTACTTCTTGCATGACAGTTGCTGGTGGAGACTTGAAATTTGGCATATAGGCCGTGACAAAAACTGCTAGTGAAATTTTTTCAGGGAAGCTCTCCATGGCTAGAGAGATACAGAGGCCGGAATAGCTATGACCAACCAAAATCACAGTCTCACCTTGTGGGAGAGAGGCTATGAAGTCCATCAACGGCTGGACGTAGTCCCAAATAGAAATGATCTCATTTAGCTGTTTGGGGTTGATCCCACAAGCACCAAGGTCCAAAGCAGTAACACGATGACCAGCCTGTTTGAGCAGAGTGACAAGCTTGTACCAGCACCAAGACCCATGGCAAGCTCCATGAACTAAAACAAAGTGCTTCACATCATCCCCCATTGTGGGTTTCTTAGGAGGCTTTTTGCTTATTTGGGTCTGACTTTCTCGGTTTAGAAAGACTAGGATTTCAAGTTTAGAAGGAAAATCAAATATGGTCTAAAAAAACATTTGATCCTGGTGAAGTGCCTTGCGATAAAATAGCACTTCACGTTACATGCATATATATCCGCTCGCATGGCTTGAACTTGACAAGCTTGGGACCTACTTCTACAATATTTTAGAGAGAGTTTGAAGTATCACGGCTCTCATATTTTCACGTTTTCGATAATATATTTGACCAGTATACAAAATTTTATATAAAAAAATCATTACTATTAATGTGTAAGTTGTGAATGTTAAATAATAAATTGATATAAGTGGTAGGTTCTGTAGAAAACTATAATATAAACAAAAGTATAAAATGGAAGAAAGACGAGATTGAGAGAGATGAGACTAAGGTTTTCACGTGATTCGGTCATGAAGACCTAAGTCCACAGGATGAAACCTAATGGGTTACATCTTTATTATATTCACTGTATATTTTACAATATGATATGAGATCCAATTTATAAGGATAACATACAATAACAGTAATAAAACACTTCTAAACCTTGTGTGATTCCAAATAGGTCAAGATGAGAATTAATAAAAAACAATCACATTAGCTTTTATGAAATTTTTTGTAAAAAATATTGTGTTTATAATATTACTTTTATGATATTTCCTTTTTCCTTTTTTAGGTGACAGCTGAATTCAGTGGAATTAAATGCAAAATGTGCTTTATATTTAAAATTAAATAGTAAAGAGGTAGCACTATTCATGAGTTTTATACAAGCTCCATTTCAATTTTGTCTATTTAACGGTTTAATGTGTACACTCTCTTGTCATTTTAAATAGTTTAAATTTTAAATTAAATAACGTACACCCTGACCAATTGTCAAGAGAAGGACTAGCTCTTAAATATATCATAATTAATCTTTTACTTTTTTGTCCTTATGACATTTTGCTTTTTATATTTGAAGGTTGGGATTAAGAGTTAACTTTTCAGCTTTTTCATCTCAACCATATTGACACCAGAAGTTTCTGGAGCTTACAGAAATAGCAAATAGGTTATTCATAAGTGTCATGAAGAAATTATTTAAAGAATACTTTTTTTTTTTCGCTAATTAAATACTTATTATAAGTGACTAAGTCTTCTTCTTTCTTTTTTAATTTTCAAAAAACAATAAAGAATAAATGTTTGCGTGTACTAATTCATTACGCTAGCGCCAGGCGGTGTTTTCACTTAAATAAATACTGAAAAAATAAAAAGAAAAAACTTTTAACATTCCTAAGCAATGACGTTCAAAAGCCAAGACTCGGGCAGTCCGTTAAAAATAGCTGAAGTTGAAGTTTTGAACAAAAACTAATATTTCTAAGCAGAAGTTTCAAACACTAGATACTATCAATAAGAACCACATAGTAGTTCATCCACGGAGGGCCCACATTTTATCATCTGGGCAGCTCCTGATAACCATAAAAAGCATAATTTACCCATAATATGAAACGACCTCTATGGTCCTGGTTGATCAAACTGGTATCAATTCAATATATACAAAGACAATATATGCATAGGCAGGTATAGACAAAGGAGAAATGGAAAAAGGGGCAGGGGGAGGGTTAAAAAAGGAAGAATATTTTTACAAATACAAAGCTACTTATAAATGCACCTAGGATTCACTTCCTTTCCAGAGAATTTTCTGTTGCTGGGTATAGCGGCTCTTTGCACCCACCTGATATATACATGTTTTGAGACATCGTGAAAATAAGAATCCATTTTACTTCTGGAACACAATGGGAATATGTGGTATGGCTTGAGAGCTTTGATAATCAGCTGAGCATGGTAGGATGCCCAGTTTGGAGCATCCTCTTGAATATGTCCATTCCAAATGCAGAATCAGATGAGCTGGCCAATGACAGCACAACAGAAACTCAGCACTCTAATCATGAGCTTGAGAGAAACTTCCTAACAGAAATTATTATAAGAAAAGCACCATATTAACAAAGCCAGAGCAAGGCATGGAGGGCAGTCAATCAATTTTATCTGACCCCATGCACATTATCTAAATACATTTGTTGCACAAAGACACAGCTTGTTTGTTCACGAGAACTGTTTTGTTATAAGTAATAGAGTTTTATTAACAAATCAAAGCTCTAAATCTGTTCACAAGAACAGTAACAAAGTATTAACATAGACCTAAGCTTGACCTTGTTATCAACTAAATAATAGCTTGCCAAGAGACAACCTGATGGTACTGAAGCATGGATGGTTCTCATAGGTAAAATTGGCAAAAAGTGATGCAACAAAGTTAGCAGAAGATTTTTTTTTTTCCCCTTTTTTCTTTTATTAAATAATTGTATACACATTATCTAAAAATAATAATAATTGTAAACAAAGAATGATTTCTCATCAAGTTTGAAGGTTGGGAAACTTATAAACTTTGGTCATTGATTTCTATAACAAGCATTTCAATTCCTACCTTCACTAAATTCAGTCCACAAATATTGTATTGGCCTTTGTTTAAGATGGAAACCTTTAGATTCTAATGCATCTGTCTATATTTCTAACCTAGATTTTTGGTTTTTTTGGTTAGGTATAACCTAGAATTAACCATCCATTAATCTTAATAACTAAAATTGTAGGCATGACCAACAGGAGCAAGCCAACAGAAACATCCTAAAGTTAGTATGCATGAAAGGAAATCACAGTGGCCTTCCTCTGGTATGTATATTATTTCATGCAACTAACAACTGTAACCAGAACCTATCTGGCTCCATGACCAATTCTTCAAGCTGACCTGACACCTGTGGATCATGTGAACACAAAATTTCCTTGGCATTCATATCATCCCAACCACAATAAAATTACTTCTATCCTTTGAAACATAATCATTTCCCATAGCCACTCTCCTTCCTTGATGCCATCACCCACAAATCACCAATTCATCCCTTGAAACTAGCTTAGCCCTATCCTCCTTATTGTAGGTATAAAACTATCAAAAACAAATACAAGTTCAGACATTCAGCAAAAAAAAAGGGTTCAGACAACCAAAAACGTGAAACAAATGCAAACAAAAACAATCAGGCATAAAAAGATGTGCCACCTGCATGTACAAACTAAAAAGCTCTTTCATATACAAAAGGTACAATAATTAGTTATTTAAAGCATGCCTTTCCTACATTTCAATATTCTTATTGCTGCTGAATAAAATTTATTAGCCCACATCTGATAATCTTTAACATGTATGTATTTTTCCTAGCCACATGCCAATGATCTCTAACTCAAATTGCATCTCCTCCCATTCTAACAGCAAGGTTGGGAGTAAGATAAAGAATTCAATACCCACCAGGCGCAAATGTAAGTACCAATAAAAATTGCTAAATTACAAATTACACCTTCTAAATTTGGCTTGTTTTCATTTTCGTCCATGTATTTTCAATTTTTCATTTCAGTCATTTAACTTATATATGTTTCTATTATAGTCCTCCCATCCACTTCCATCAAATGCATTGTCGTTAAGTCTCCCCAAAACGATGTAGTTTTGAATTTTGTCATTTTTAAAATATAAAAGGCCAAAAATAATTATTTTAACTAATGCCTACATATACAAATTTTTAAAAACACCTTTTTGTTCTCTCCCCGACCAGAGCCTCTCCCCCTTTAATTCCTCTATTTCTTTCTCATTATTTTTCTCTGCCACTTCATGGAAACACGGTGGTAAGGAGCTTGAATTGGTAGCTTGAGATCAAGAACTTGAGTCGTGATTGGCCGTGGGTGGCTTCGAATGGCGTGATTTGTGGGGATGACTGCGCATGGAGGATGGCGTGGGAGGCTTTGATTTCTTTGGGTTTTCTTGTTTTTGGAAAATGGGTTAGGATGATTGGGTGGTGTTTGTGGCGAAGTGAGGGGTTGGGTATTGGGTGCTGTGGTGCATTGGCATGATGAGGTTTTTAGGCAGTGCGGTGCAGTTGGATGATTTGGTTTGGCGGTGAGTTGGTTGTGGCTCGGCATGCAGGGATAGGGGCGAGAATGGCAACGGTGGTTGATGAGTGGTGTCACCTGGTTGGTGTTGTTGCAGAACTTGCTTCATCGGACGATAGTTGGTGTTTGGTTCCGAAGTTGTGTTGCCAGTTTGTGTTGTGCACCATGGGGTTTTTCTTTTCGTTCTTTTTTTTTATTTATTTGTTGTGCCAGTGTGGAAGGTGTTCATGGTGATGGCTTATGGAGTCAATGTGGTAGTAAGCTTGGCAATCATTGAACGAGTTTATCGACGGGGTGCACCTTTTTTTTGGAAATAATTATTATATTTTTAGACAATCATATTAGGGAAAAAAAGTAATTTCTCAATTTTTTGGGATTTAGAAACTAATTAAAAAAAATCAAAACTGAGTCTCTATTCAGGCTTAATGGTAGCCCATTTGACAGAAGTGGATGGACGGGCCACACTGGAAACACAATGTTGGCGTCACTTTGCTGAAAATATGAGTAAGAAATAGAAGAGAATGATATTTGATGTAATCAATTCATTACGTAAAATTCATGAAAATGCCTAAAAACACAATGTTGTCGTCCTAATAACATATGACTTGTCCAATAAAAAGCCACTCTACCACATAGAATGCAAAAGATCAAATCAGAAACAAACTTGAAAATTTTCCAAAATAGAAGTTAAAAAACAATAGCATCTAAACACTTTAAACAACTACATATAACTAAATCAATATGGACACCACTAAGATGAGGTGAGATAAAAGGAAAATTCACCTTGGTATAGTGATTTCATGGGAAAAATAGACAAAACCTTCAGCAGTTGGTATGGGAGGGATATGATCCTTCTTCTCATTCACAAATTTTATTATTTGAAACAATACCTCACGAAGAGATGCTTCAACTTCTGCCCTCCGAGCAATTCTTTCCTCCACTGCACTCTCTGCACTCACAAGGAAAGAAGATATCAGTTTACCCTAGGAAGAGTGAGGCATTAGAAAATCTTTGATTCAATGAACAATAGAAATTGTACCTCCTGGATCAACTACAACTTTTGAATTATGAGACTTGCTAGAATGTGCTTTTGAGTGTTGGGCCACATTCAAATTGATATACCATTGTTCCCAATATAGGCGTTCAATTTTATTAGAGAACCAATATGGCGGTTTGGCTTTCGCTTCATAGAAAGATAAGCATATCTGCTTCAATAAAACAGCAGTAAATTGGTGAGATAGGACCAAAAAAATGTGCAAACTACAATTACATCAGAAATTATGATGCAACCGAAGCTCTGCAACAAAATAAAAAGTCTAACGCAAAAGTCCTGCATGAACCATTATTATTTTAAAATCTATGTGCATGCCACAAAATCACTAACAGTAATTTGCTAGCACAAAATCCAAAAAGAAAGAATTAAAATATGAGGAAAATAGAACATGAAGTGATAATGGTATTTTCTGAAACAAAAACTCAAATCCTTTTATTATGGAAAGTGACTAACTTTTGGATTCCCACTAAAAATATCAATAGATATACATTATGCACATCATGTGACGCAAGATAGATAAAACATGTTCAAAAACGAGAAAAAGCAGAAATGAGAACATATTTGCTATATACTGAATGCAACTTTAAAGATTGACAGTGTCATCATTAAAAACATTCTACCAATTTATTAAAAAAAAAAGGTCTTTAGGATATTTACAAACTACCCACACATCATATTATATGGTTGTTTCTAGCCACAGGCAAACAACAGACCTGACTTTTCTTGTTTGGGTGTTTCTCTGCCCAACTAATAAACTGCTCAATCTTCTCATCTATTTTCTTTTCAAGTTCCACATCTCCACATTGCACCTAAACAACAGGAAAGGTTGCATTAACAAGAAACAAAATCGAAGTCTTAAGCTTCAACCAATCCAATGAAAAATACCATATAGAATAACACTAGTAAGTTAAAAGATACATCTAAACAAAATAGATTCCATAAAAAACCCTTATGAAGGTCCTTCAACATAAACGGTAGTCACTTTGCTATCTTAGGCCAACATGATTTGCAATTGGCATCTGACAGTGTCCTCAAGCATACAACACAACAACTAATCCTTGTAAACCATTCTTACACATCTAATGAGCAAGGGAATGTCATATTGTGTCCATTTATTCCTTTTACTTTACCAAGCCTTAACTACTTAAAAAGAATCATGTGCAACTACGATTTAACCAAACAAGAACAACCAATCAACAGAAGAAATTCCGAATCACTTACATACGTAATCTCAAAAAGTTCCAAATCAATGTCTTTGGGTCGCACTAGACCTAACGCCCTATGAAACACAATTGTGTGTAGTATGCCTGCACCCATTATCACCAAGTTGTCAGATAAGATGAAAACATATAACAATAATGCTAATTAGAACGCAGACGTAGCCATCACAATAAAATAAAACCACTTGGACATGCTACGCAATTATACAACCACGATAACCTTAATTCTAAACACGTACACAACGCATTAGAAAGATAATTGATCACCAATCATCATCACATACAACAAACCGAATTCCGCAAGGAAACAAAATCAAATCTGCTACCAACATTAACCTCATTAGCAATAAAATTATGACATAACAACCTAACCAAAACACTTCAAATTCTAAGATAATTAAGTAACATTAAAAAGGTGTTGAATCATATAAATATTACTTCATAATTGAAAAAAGAAAACGGTTGCCAAAATCACATTACCAAAATTAAAGCTTATGCAAATAATAGAGTGTGTAAATAACTTGATGCTACTTCAGCGAAATTTCCCCAAATTGCATTAAATGAATAACCAAAAGCTTTATATGGTAAGCCAAAACGCATAGCAAAATGTTTTAAGAAAGGCTAAAAATTTGAAAGGAGTATCTTACAGCGTAGAACTTCACGTATCTCGAAGTGCTCCACTTCCTACAAACAATTTTTGGTTGTTTACAATTAAAGAGCGATTAATCAAGCTAAATATATATATAATTTTGTGTGTGGAAAAAGCTTACCAATTCTTTGAGTTGGCAAACTTCGCAGTTCATGGTGGTATAATCTGTGATCAGAGTAAAATTCAAATAAACCCTAAATATCTGTGTGAAGTTTGACGAAAAGAGAGGGAGTCAGTCACACGAAATGAGTTCTGATCGGACTGTTTTTTTTAACTTCAAGTGTAAGCTAATCCAATCTGTTTGGGTTGAATGTAATTGGGGATTTTTTATTTAAAAAAAAATAAAATTGTGGAATTATTTGCTTGCCCTTGTTCAAAGGGGTTAAGCTATTTGGGGTTGGGTCCAGAGGAAATGATAGGGACCCGCCTACTATCCACTTTGAATTGGGCCTGAGGGTCTTTGAATTGTAATTATTCGTGCAAGGAGCCAGATCCGAAAGAGAACCCACAGAGCGGCCCGTTTCAAAACTGCTTAGCTTAGCCCATATAGATAATGGATAACGCTATATATTTGGTCTTTTTTTCTTTTTTTTTTTTATTCTCTAGCTTTGTTTTTATTTTGCTATATAAATTAGGGTTAAGCCCTAGAAAACAAAATGTTGTAATTATTGATAATTTAATTGTTAGAACAAGTGAGGAGGGGAATTCGAATGTTGATTATTCTTATAAAAGAGACCAAACAATGTCATTGAGTTATAAAATTATTTTAATGTTTCTACTAGTATGAAAGGCTTATGGAATTTCTTTGAATATTAGGCTTAGAAGGGAATTGTCTAGCTAGGATTCTTTTCTCGTAGGGTTGTGTTGAGTTGGATACGAGCTTAACTTTAAGTACTTTGTTTAACATATGTATGTAGTTCGGTTGAGGATTTATGTAGTTCTCCTTATGTGTCTTTCCGCTCCAATATTGCCTAGTGGAGTGAACAGCTCGCAAGCAAAATGTTTCAAAATGAATAGAGTCATACTCACAATGTAGGTGGAAAAATAAGTGCCAGTTTTGTATTTGACCCGAATGAAAATTTATGTGCACGATTATATTCTATGACTATGAGAGATTGAGAGTGCAATTCTTTTTCTTTTCTTTTTTTTGATCTTATGAGAGTGCATTTCAGTGAATGAAAACTTGATCTCGTATTTATGAAAATTTATGTGCATTTATATTTTATGAATAGATTTTCTAAGTTATACGGTGATGTATATATCGTTGAAGAACCTACAAGGCCTATTCAAATTCCCTGATTAGTGGGCCGGCCCCGGGGTTTGGGTTGCCCAAGTCCGTCACAATTTTAGTTGCCTACTTACTATTAAAGGGTAAAACTTAGGTAAAGTTCTTTAGGTCAAGTACATTAGGTTCCTAATGTACCTAACCTAAGGAACTGTACCTAAGTTTTATCCATTATTAAATATTAAAAAACATCATAAAAGTCCCCAAAATTTTTTTTATGCAAAATAAATGTTACATTATATTTTTAGCCTGAATTACATTGAAAAAAACAATTAAAACAAAATGTAATCATGGTGTCTAATAGTTTTTTAACTAAAAAATTTCTTAGTGTTAATAGAAAAAAAAAAAAATCATGGTCTTATAAAGCACAACAAAATTAATACTAAAAATAAATTAAAAGTCATAAAAAAAATTATTAGATAAACACGGGAATACATTACACGGCAACACAAAACAATAGCTTGCCCTCACAAACTTGTCCCTACAAATAAAAACACATAGCCAGTGACCACATATACGTGTGAAATTTTTTTTCAAACAAATCAATAAATCACACAGTGGAGACCGACCTCATTCACACGAATACTGAAACATATCACATACGCTTCACATATATCTTATTAAAAGCACAACACTCCCATAAAAATAAAAAATGTATACTAATAAATTTTTTTATATGTAGACTAATATATATATATTTTTTTTTCCTTTTATGTATAGTTGTATACTAATAAATTTTTTTTAATGTCTACTAAATTTTTTTTTTCTTCACTTATTGCCCCCATTGGGGGGTTGCCCTATCCCTTGGGCTTGTGGGGCTTACCCCAGGGCCGGGCATAAGTGGCTGCAGTGTGGTCCAAGACTCCAAGTATCTTTGTCATTGACAATGGAATCTGAAAGTGACATCAAAATAAAAAATTAAAAGATGAAAAAGCAAAACAATATAACATCGGAAAATAAAAAGAAGTTGATAAAGAAGAAAACTAACCATACTTGCCACTTCAATTCTTCATATCATTCAATTTCGTGCTTGTGTTTAGGTGAAAGTGACAGCAACGTTAAAATCATTTTCTGTAACACTCTTCCGAGAAAGAAGAGAACAGAATATAACAACCACGTTTTGACGTTTACATCAATAGCCATCATTACAATGAGAGTAGCTGAGTGGGGACATACGTTTACATCAATATCCACTATCACGTTACCTATCCTACTTTCTCACGATAATTATTACAATTATATATATTCATTATTAATAGGATGATATAAATATAATAGATAATATCCATATAAAATAATAAATATAATATATAGTACTTTCAAATTCACGATATTCAGTCCTTAGTTTTCATTTCATTTATTCAAGTTTTCAAATATTTGGTCCTCTAGTTTTGACCATTCATTATTAAGTTTATTTTGTTTCAATTAAGTCCTTTAACTTTTTATTTTTTTCTGATTTTTATAAATATAATAGATAATAATTGCGACATATAAAATAATAAAGACTAAATGAAACGGTCAAAATATATAGTACTTAAAGGGTGTAATTTGAAATTTGGCCTTATGACAATCTAGCTAAGAGTTTATCATCTCTTAATCCTTGTATCAATAGGGGCTAGCTCTCAACAGATTCAGATAATTTGGATGCATTACACTATTACTATATGACTTCTTAATTCGTTATGTATACACACATAAAATGAGGCAGTGCCTTGGTGTCACTTTACATGGTAAATGGTGTTGGTAGGTGGTTAAACTTGGTGCAAGTAAGATAACTAGCTAAGTTTGGATGATTGTGTAGTGTAGAATAATGAGGGTGCCTTTGTTTAAACTTATATATTGATAAACTTGTTTGTTTTCAGGTAATAAATAAAGCCCTTTCCAATTCAAATTGGATGTTGATTTTCCTGTTTTTGGTGATCTCAGATGGATTGATATCAATGATGACTCATTTTATTAAAAGCCATGTTCATAATATTGCATGTGATATGTGTTGAATATGTCTCATCCAACAGGAGATCAAACCACCAAAAGTTTAAACAGTTAAAAAATGGTGAATTTAATCATTATTCTAAAAAAATTGTAAGACTTAGCATGTCTCTTGCTAAGAAAGTGACAGTAAATTCTTCAAAAAACTAAGAGAGTGTTAGGTAAAGCTAGGGTATTCTGTAATACTCTTAGGAAGGGGAATGCAAAAGTCAATCATTGTTTAGGCTTTACAGAATTGAAGTTTTGAACCCACATATCTGGAACAAAATCCAAGTAGAATTTGCCAGCTGAGCAAGTCAGCATCTAACTCACTTATTGGTTTTATTTTATAATTGAATCATATTGTGAATATAGAAATCTTTGCTCAATCAATATGGCTTTTATATGCATGTTTAATGGAGAGTAAAATTATAGACATTTGGATGAAAAGAAGTTAAATTTTTATTGTTTGAAATGAATACATATGGGAGTCCTCTCAATTTCATCTGTTGTAATTGAGACTGGACTGAGTGCCTCACTTGTACTGCGTGGAGCTCAACAACAAAAACAGTTCATTGAAACATAAATCACTATTCTGGATCTTAGGAAATCTAGAATTGGAAAAGATCTATCTCCAAATAGGCAACTCCTAGGAGTGTATCTGTATCTAACGATGGGTAGAAAAACATGGTGTAGGAACGTTAGTCAATAGTCACACATTATCAAACTTTATGATTTTGTTTTTATTTGTGTGGAAGACAATCAGTCCTTCATGAGATTCTTTCATCTTGTTCCATCAAAAAGATTGTGGGCTCCATATGTCAATTTCATTTAGAGAAGAATGTCATACACCATTTAGGTTTTGTGGTTTTGTTTGAAATAATTTAACTGAGGCTTAATTTGTCAAACTGACAGGTACATAGCTATATTTTCATCAATCTTAATAGTGAACATGCTGGTGTTCATGTCATGACATGTATCTCAACATTGTTCCATGTCAATCATTTGTTGACTTAATTGGTACAATTTTCTTTATTATTCTTTTATTAATTGGGCATGGAAGTGCTATAGTAACTTGTATTCATTAAGGGCTGCGACATTCCATGCCATATATTGTCGTAAATGCTCTGCAATCTGATATCTGATATTACACAGAGGGCAGAGTGAAAGCCTACATAATTATTTTTTTTTTCTGTCATTTTTCTTTAGAGGACAGAGTGGATTCTTATACAGTTGAAGACAAAGTGGGCTCTAACTTCAATATGTACTCTGTACTCATATCATACCTAAGTGGAGGTGTTAGCTCTTCTGTTTGGGCCTTGTGCATGGAACTATGCAAGTCCTAATGCATACCATTCTACCTTGCTTAACAAATTTCCGAGTATTAAACTGAACTATCAATGTCTTTTTTTGGCTAAGCATGAATTTTTTTTTTTTGAATAATAAAAAAACCATCGATTTAGAATAGTGCATTGTTTGTGGATTTATGGTTATCTTATTCTCATTTAATACATAAAGAAAGATATTCTTAGATAGGACATGTGCTTTACTTTTGAATTTTGTCGACTAAATTTAAAAATTTTATGTGGTTTGTCTTGGGCCTAATGGTTGAGCTCAGAGTGTGCTTTTTCCTTTCTACTAATAAACTTCCCCTATATTTATGAGAACTTAGATTTTAGAAGCTAGCATATTCGACTGTATAAACTATAAATTTCGAAATTGTTGTTAGAAAGTAGAATAATGATTAAATGTTTAAATTCATAATTTTTACATATATTAATAATTTATTAGTTATTAATATATATAATAATAAAAAAAAAGAAAGTTAAAATCCATAATATTTTATAAATTCAATATTAGCCCAAAGTCCAAATAGCATGTTTTATAACCTTGTTTTAATGGCTTTCTCTTTTCTTTTTGCAATTTTATGAGCTAAAATATTATTATCGGTTGAAACATCTGAAACCCTTTTGTACATGCCGGGATTTTATCCTATACATTTTAGGAGGATATTCATACCAATGTAATTAGTGATTGGTAAGATACATATACAATATTGATAAATTTACTTTTGTCTTGCACACTTAATTTAATATTTCCCTATGGTTACAGGCTTTGACCATCGTCGAGGTATAAAATCCTGAAAATTTCTTCTAGTCTGATATCCCCCGATGTTTGTTGTTTCCTGTTCTTTGATTATGATATTATCAGCGTATTCAACATCTTGTTCTCAATTATTGTTCTATTTTCCTTGTTTTTTGTTTTTGGAGTGTGTAAGAAATATCTTCCTCTGGCCGTAAGTAAAACAAAAGGTGTCTCACATTTGTCATGTATCACGTGAATTTTAGTTTCAAACATACAAGTTTTTAACATGTTAGTCAATACTCAATAGTAATCCGTGTTACACTTATGACTAAACAGTTGAGTTAGCAGATTTTTCGTTACTTGGTCCAATCAAGCCTTCTAATATAATTTGGAAAACTGTATTTTGTTATGTATTATAATCATTGAGCCCCAGAAGTGTATGATTATATACCTACTTTCAAAGTTCACAAGGTCACATTTTTAAAACTTAATTAACTGTTAACTGTTAAGTAAACGAATCAAACATTCCAATCTTCCACATTGTTTGGGATTTTCAATGTAGATCACTAAATCACTGAAATGGCATAATCACATGGCAACTGAACCTTAAAATATATATTTTTTTACAGTTAAGGGAGATTAGGTTGTTACCAAAGCCTGCAACAGAAATGCTAACTCCTATGGAAATCCAAATCTTAGTATTGGTAACAGAAAATTGGAGTGGCAGGACATGTGGTGGGGGGGGTCCTTCAGATGTCAGTGAAAAATTCTCTGTCTTGCTCATCTCATTCACCCTTTTGTAAGTTCCTGCCTACTCCAATAAGAATCAACCCACATGCTAGCTTTGTCCAAAGAGACATGATCTATGTAGTCCTGCAGGAAGGATCCTGTCCATCTTTGCTTTTGTCAGGCTTGAACCCTCCCATTGGACTTCCCGCTGTGGATGACATATTTGGTTGTAATGCTAAAGAATGGGGACCACATGAAGGGAATGTTAAGAATTAAGAACCATCCATGTTTCTTTTCTTATCCTTTGAAGTAATGATGCCCTTAAATAATTATTGCCTTTTTTTTTTCTTTTTTTTTTTTTTTAGATAGTAAAGTACATTTTATTTATTAAAAATAAAATAAAAAATGCAACCAGACTTAATATAGGAATTAGGGGCTGTAGTATCCAATGTAAACTACCAAGACAAACCCGTGACATCCCAATAAGATCTAGTCCACCCATTCTACAAATAAATTGAGGTAAGTGAGTAAAATTTCAAAGGAATAATGGAACCGTAATAAGGATTATGACAGGTTTTGAAAAGTGATAAATTTTTTACAATTGGATGGATGTCTTGTTAAGAAAGAGAAACCTCAATTTGATCCTTGACCAAATGGAGCTTAGTTAGGGAGGTTCGGATGATTAAGTTGTTAAACTAATGGGACATTATGAAAAATGAAAATGACTGGTTTTCAGTATGTGAGATTATGTACCCCATTTAGTATTATGAAATGGTATTAAAAGAGAATATGGGTGCCATATTTGATGGAGAATTACCTTAAATTCAATTAGTGGAGTAGACATGTCAGCTCATCGTCCACTTAAATTGGCTAAAGGGATGTTTGTCCGAGCAGTAGCTCAATTTGTAAGTGGATGAAACATTTTTGGGCTTAATTTATGTTGATATGAAGGGAGCTAGTGGAAACTATTTTTTAGGATGACTTTAGTGGCCAACTGATAGAGAGAAAAGGATTCGTAGGTCGGTAGCCAGTTCATCTGAGATGAATATCCACATAGCTCATCTTCTTTGGCAGCTCGGTCTTTGGTTTAGGGTCCAGTCTGTTGGGAATATTAGCCAATATTCCTAGAATCCGTGGGAGCGAAAAATAAAATATTTGGTGGAGAAGAACACGTCAAGAAAAAATTAACACGCACAGCACAACACAAAGAGTTTACGTGGTTCGGCAACATGCCTACATCCACCAGAGACTTCAGGGAGAAAGTTTCACAATAACAGAGAGATTACAATGTTTAGCTTAAAAGCACTCTCTCTAAGCCCAAACCCCATGTACACCCAAGTGCACTCTCACACATAAAGAATAAAACACTCAGAACACTATCTCCTTTTATTCTTCTTCTTGTGTGGCACTCCCACTGGAAACTCTTTGCTGCTCTCTGCAGCACTTCTGTGCTGCACACAATTGCAACACTCTCCCTCCAACGTAGCTCTCTCTTTGAACTACATTTTTGCTCTCCTTGGTTGTCTCTCTTACTTTTTCTTGGTGCTTCTCTGCATACATTTTATAGAGAAATTGCCGTGACAATTTCTTTCTCTCTTTTTCACATTTTGCGGCCAAAGATATCCAAATCTACAAGTAGCCAACTTGTATGACTTTTGGAGATTCATGGGTTATTATCCCATGTCACACATGCAGCTTTCTTCATTTATTTTATAGAGAAATTGCCATGACAATTTCTCTGTCTCTTGCACATGTTGCAGCTAAAATGACTCATCAATTTGTCCCCCCCACACCTTTGACTAAGGTGAGAACCATTTGTTGAAGTAGCCGACATGTAAGACATATGAGTTGCAATCCCATATGCCTCCACCTACTTGCATGTTTTCTTTTTTCTTCATAAGGCACAATTGTTTACTATGGGCAATAATCTCATGTTATGCACCATTTGTATCTTCTAAGGTGAGAAGCAATTTCTTTTTTCTTTAGAACACGATTGTTGACTATGGGCAATAATCCCATGTTATGCACCATTTGTATCTTCCAAGGTGAGAAGCAATTTCTTCTTTCTTTAGAACACGATTGTTGACTATGGGCAATAATCCCATGTTATGCACCATTCATGTTGCCAAATACAAGCCACACCAAAACCCAACACAGTCGTCTCTTGACCAACCCCCTACAAATACAATTCTCACACCATAAAAGGATGAGAAACCAGCAGCATTATAAAAAATACGGAGGACAACCATGCACATTCGTGGTCCTCCTAATAATAATAAAAAGAAACTATTTCTTATCAATGGATAATTTTAAGGAGTTTACATAGCTATTGTAATCCACAATGATTTACTTGTATGGATTAAAAGGAACACGTGTATGATCAAATAAAAAGACTGAAAAATCTCATACAAATAGGGGAAGCCAAAAGTCCAATAAAAGCTCAAGCCGTAGTAGCACTCAACCAAAATTCCTGAGAGTGAATACCAAATTTAACAAAAATAAAAAAACGGATGAAGAAGAAGAAGAATTTCACAAATTTGAAATTTCACCCTTTAAATTTTTATGTGAGTGTCAATGTAGTTCCTTCATTTTTTATTTGAAAAATCAATCTCCTTGACATTATATTTGTTGCAGATAGAATATTTTAAAATTTCGTAAATGATATTATATCCTCACTGATCAAGACTATTTAAGTAAAAAAAAAAAAAGAGAGATGGTGATCTAAAAAATTGACTTAGATATTGATTAAATCACTAAAGTGAAGCATACTCACAGCTTAATCACATATTACAAACGAAAAAATAAAAAAATAAAAATCAATGAATGATATATCACATATGGAAATTAGTTTACAAAACAAAGCCCAAGTAAAGGGAAGATGCATGGACTAAATTGATGTATACTATAAACATTATGACTTAATTGTTGAAATTGAAAATACTTGGACTAAAATTATGCTCACATGAAATCCTGACAATTAAATTTTGTTTAAAAAGAAATCAATTAGGGCTTAAAAATCACACAATGAAAAATATGAAAAGAAAATATTAAATTTATTATTTTACTATAAAATACTTACAAAATGACATAGCAATAAATGTGATTGATGCTATATCAATAATATAATAAATAAATTTATTAATTGCTTTGTTATTTTCTGTTTTAAAATTTTGAAACATAGTTTATAACATCTATGTAATAAAATTAAAATTAAATTACACTTTTGATCCTTAAAGTTTGAGGTTGTTTTTATTTTAATCTCTTTCATTTTAGTCCATCAAGTTTAATTGGTTTTCAAAATTATCTTTTAAGTGGCTTGATTTTTTTATTTTTAATTTTGGCCCATTAAGTTTGATTTTGTTTTCAAAATGGTCATTTCAGTCTGAAATTGAAATCAAAATTGATGCTCCAAAATGAAAACAAAGATAGGTGAGAATGACTGTTTTGAAAACGGAATCAAATTTGATGAATCAAAATGAAAAATCTCAAACTTAAGGAACCATTTTTAAAATAGTATTAAACTTGGTGGACCAAAATGAAAACAACCTCAAACTTATAATTCAAAGTGTAATTTAGTCTAAAATTTATGATGATTAAAAAAAAAAAAACTGGCATCTAAATATCAGGAGCTAAGGACACTGAATTTTGACGTGTCCCTACACTCAACCAAGCTGCAATAATAAATAAAGTTCTATTGTACCCAAAGAAAAAAAAAAAATTAAATTAAGTTGTTGCATCATGCGTGAAATTTAAGCCCATATTCCCTGGTTTTTATTTGTTTGAATGCTTTAGAAAACAATAACTCTTGAGACACAACAAAATTTATAAAATATTTCACAATTTTTTAGGTGTTTAGTTATGAATAGTAAATAATAAAGTAATGTTAGTAGTAAATCCAGATGATAATTAATAAAAAATTATCAACTCAATTATTGTGAAAATTGTTATGATTGTACCATTGCTCTTTAAAAAATACCACAAAATGTTCTTTAGCTTCGTTAGATTAGAAAGAGGTATTTGGATAATTGGATCCCAAGAGAGTATGCCTTTATACCCTAAAGACGAAGAGCTCCAATTGCTGTACAAAGTTACCTGCTGCACAATTTTGGAATGATCAAAAGGGACAGCATTTCTTGGGTTGAACTTTGAAATACTAATTCTGGACCGATTTCTTGTTAAGGAAAAAAAAAAGATTTTGGACCAACAAAGGTTATTTTAAAAAAAAAAAAAATAACAAAGGTTCTATACTATAGCAAGGAAATACTAACCAGGTTGTACTGCAATTCACTTGATCATCATATTAGTATCAAACTTCCGCTCCGGTTTTTATTTTAACATGTGTGGGTGACGAGAGGCCACCATATGACATGCATAATTTTCCTGCTAATTGTATATATGTTTAATCTTTTTATGAATGTTTATTGCAGTAAAATATATTTTGGAAAAATCATACTTTATCTACATGTGAATCGTTTGAGTTCAAAATGTCAATTTATGGTTTTAAAAAAAAAAAAAAAATTATCCGTCTAATTGTAATTGCATCTGGTTTTTTTTTTTGGACCTTATTCATATTGTAATTAATGAGATTCTTTTATTTTTTAAACTCCTTTTTCAAGGTAAATAATTTACACATGCGAAAATTTTAACAATTTGGATCTAAAAATACGTTAAAAGGATGTGATTTATATAGTTAAGCGCAATTTTTTGAATAGTACGTTGACAATATTGTGCTTAACATGAATTAGGTATTTTTTAGGGTTTCGTAATTTCATATATTATTTTAGATTTAAATCTTATTACATTTCTTATTCTTGATAGGTGATTTCTTTTTGTCATTCTTTGCAACTTACCTACCATTACTACTTTACTCCACGATATATCTTAGAATGAAAAATGACTTCCTTATCCTACATTTCTGGTACTCAAATTATTAGGAGAATGTTAACAATGACAAGGAGAGAATAGATAATACTGGTTCATATTAGGTCCAGTGCTTCAGTACATTAGACTCGTTACAATGTAAACATGTGATTAAAATTGGACATGTATTATGATCACAGCAAGTTCAATACACTGGAACTCTTCACCCAATCCAAGTCCTAGACAATACATCCATGTTGTGGTCTATGAGTTTGGGTTCTTTCATTATATGCAAGATTTATATGTTAATTATTAGTTTAAGAAGTTTAATTTCGTCATATAAAGAAGAGTCGGATATATACATTATTTGTGAAAGAGTGAGAGATAAGAAAGATGGAGCATGTATTTATTTATTTTAAATGCAGGATGAATTATTGACTGTGTTTTAGCAGCAAAAGCAGTACCTATCACACTTAAAAATAAAAAGTGGGGGAGAGAAAGGTGGGGAGCCCTACAAAAGCTGTATTGCCGCATAAGGGGGAGACACTAGGCGGGGTCCATGTAGAATGTGGGATTCTATCACATCCCATCTCATCCCATGCATTGTTGTCATGTCATTTCATGCTCCTTCATAACATGTAGCCTTATTATTCTGTGGATATACTGCATTATTTTCCTCCCCTTTTTTGTTGCTGGGATAGGAAAAAATCTACAATTTAAGAAGCTGTGGCTAATGATAGACCCTGTAGCCAGACTTGGCATTTCTTGTCTGATATTGGTAACATTTTAAAACGTTTTTGAAGGAACTTGTTGTGAAAAATACCATCTTGTTGTGAAAAATTCCATTACATTTACAAAATTAAGATTTTAAAAATTTGTATATAAACTATCTTGAAAATCATAATATAATAATAATTGAGTTTTACATGTTGATGTCGTGGTTATAATAATTTTTTTTTTTTTTTTTGGAATTGGTTACACTCTTCTTACGTTAAGTAGTTACCATTTATTAATACTATATTTGGGAATTTATATATATATATATAAAATGACTGTAATGCAATAGCTATAATAGAAAAGGAATGAATATGAATAAAATATTTATTTTTCTCTTATTTAGATGTTTGAAAGAAAAATAATAGAAAATAAAATAATCATATTTTGGAGTTAGAATGAAAATGAATATTTTGATAACATTACTACTATGTTATTTCTTTGAAAGAAAATAGGGGTAAAGGCATTTGAAAAAATATGAGTACTCTAGGCTAAGACTAATATTAGATTCTCAAAACTGATTCAACTAATCATACATGGACTACTTATCAAAAAAAAAAAAGAAATCATACATGGACTGTCCTATTTATAGGTAGGCTTAGATGAATGCCATTGGCTGTCACAAAACTAACTAGGCTTCTAGCTTATCTCAACTAATTTGTTACAAATACGGCAATCTTGTCACTTGTTACAAAAGCCAAGTACTCTTACAATTAACTAAGTAAAAAAGCTTACAAAGGTACACACTGTTAGTTTTTTTTTATTTTTTTTAAGAGATAAACACACTGTCAGTTAGATGCACTTCTTCACATTCTCTAGGCTTCTAGCTTTCCTTAACTAACTTGTTACAAATAAGGAAATCTTGTCACTTGTTACAAAAGCTAAGTACTATCACAATTAACTAAGTACAAAAGCTTACACAGTTACACACTGTTAGTTGTTAGCTAGTTAGACATTACATTCTCTCCCATTCTTTTCAATTTTAAAGGAATTAAAAAATAGGTTTAAGAGGGAAAGGAATGAAACCTATTAAACTACTAGATGAGAGAATTAAAAGAATATTTTTTAAGAATCCAATTCTTTCCATTCTATTTCCTATATTCATCTATCTTAAACAAAGTTTAAAGACTTGATAAATTACATAATTCCTCTATAGTTTAGGATGGTTTCAAATTAAATCATTAATTTTAAAAAGTGTTAATTAAAACATGAACTTCTTAAATTGTTTTAATTTACTCCCTCAATGGATCACTTATCAACTAAAAGCAATAGACATTCCATATGTTGTGAGTAGAACTTATCTAAACACACACACACACACACACACAAAATCCTTCAATGTAAAACTATAAACTCTCTAGTACAGTATATAAGAATTATGAAATTATAAATATTCAGTCATTTAATTAATGTCACCAAAACATTCATAACAAAATTCTATATTATATAAGTTTATGTCTCATTCACATCATTTCATACGGGAGTACAATACACAGATTGAAGGTTCAAAACAACAACAAAGCAAAAAAAAAAAAGAAAAAAAAGAAAAGAAAAGGAAAATGGAGAAAGCTAAGAATCACAATCACACTGAAATGGGGAAGATTTCAAAGTGGGCACAATTGAACAAATGAAGAAAAATCCGCCCCAAATCTCTCTTTCTCTCTCTCTCTCTCTCTCTCTAAAACCCATAGACCAAAACTTTCTATTTTCGATATCATTTCTTAGACCCTCGTTTATTTCATATGCTTTTGAGTGTTATATGTTTTGACAGCTTTGTTTGAAATCTTAAAATTGGGTTTGGGGCATTGCAGATCTTTTCTATAGGTTTTGATTTTCATTCAAATTGGGGGAGTTCCGATTAAAAAAAAAAAAAAAGAGTTAAAATGTTCAATATTTTATTTGAAGATATTCAATTTTATATAGATTTTTTTACTTTTACTTTTTTAAGCCGTCCATATATATTTTAAAAATCATTTGTTAGCTTGTAAGTGATGTCGTCACTGCTCACACAATCATATAGCATAAAGTAATTTTTATTCTTTAATTATATTATTAAAATATTTTATTTAATGACATATGTTTCCAAATTAAACCGTGCATCAAATACGTATGATATTAGTAGTAAATTAAAATCTTGAATTAAGAAAGTGTGTATGTGCTAAAATATAATATGAAGTGTAGAGTGTAGACACGATAATTTATGGTATGCAATTAGTTTGGTTTTGAAGTGAGACTCGGCGCGAATCGAATCTTGTGGGGGAGCCAGGCTGAGCCTATATAAAAGAGAAAGCAGTGGATAGTGACTGACCACAGAGAGAGAAAGAGAACCCAAAGATCGAGGCGGAGACTGCCCCTACGCACCTTTGACGGCAACTAGATTGTCTGACCGAACTGCCCGTGCTGCCCGCCATGTTTCTCAGACTGATGATAAGCTCGCGTCGTTTTCTGCTGCCCAGCCAAAATCAGATAAAGCCGGGCAGACTTAGTCCTTCGCTAAAGTTTTGAGTTTTGAGCTTTCAACTTTCAAGTTGTTGTTGTCGGTCCTCTCAAAGTCTCGCGCTCCGGACGGCACGCGCGGTCAGGTACGTATGACAGTACAACATTTTTTGATTCTAATAATTCTCAATCCAACAAAAATAAAAGAAGCAAAAACCAATCAAGGTATTTTCAAGCAGGAGCTGGCAACTGATAAAAAAAAAGCAGGAGCTAGCAAAACAAACACGGTTTTTCTTTTGGTGCTTTCGGCTTTTCTTTTTGCATTCATGTTTCATTTTCTTCTGGGTCTAAATGACAGTATGTGTCCTGTTCCAATTGGTCAGATCAGCCTACACTGTAGCGCTTTTGCAACAAAATTTGCTTTTTCCTTCTTTGGGTTCCTAAATCAACTTGCTTGCATTATTTTCTCGAAAAGGACCATACCTAAGACGTGATACATGCGCATTTAGGGTCAATTTAATTTCAAATTCTGAATTGCACCCTTAATTACTTGTTCACACTTCACACACAAATTAACCATGGGGGTGCCGACTCACTTCCAGCCAAAATTAGTTTCCTTTCTGTTTATACTATAGCTAGTGCCCACTGCTGCATGCAACTCACAATGGAACATTTTACAGACTTCTTTCTCTTTTTGAAATAATTATCCAACTTCATTTCCTTGGTGCTACAATCATCAATGTGAATTTGCCTACATATTTTCATGAAACCAGATTTTTGGGAGATGAATTAATTACCCTTTAAGGGGATAATAAATTTTGTAACTTGAAATTATTTGAACTTAATAACTCTTGAGTTGAAGTTTATGACAATAAAGGGCAATATCATATAATACTGAAGCTATGATTTTGTTATATAAAAAAAGTGTTAAAAGTTTTGTTTGGTATTGGATTATATATTAGTTTAGTCTATATGGGTCCTCCAATTAAGCTTATTTAATCTTTAGGAAAAAAGAAAAGAAATTAATCTATGCATGACATCCAGTAAGTCAATGCAAATTCCCTGTAGAGGGTTAAGTCATAATTTGATGGCGGATAGTAATGATAAGAATCTGTAATTATACATTGGTCGCCATATAACTTGTAGCTTAAGTGAGAAGATTTTACTCTTCATAATAAATAATCTCAGAATCAAGATGGTGATGGACAAACGGTTCCCTATAAAAGACATGTAGACCCCTCCTCTACCTATCTTCTATCTCTATTGACTATATCTATTCCGTGTCATTTATGATCATTTTAAAGTAATTCTTCTCACGTTCTTATTTTAAATGGTTAAAGTGAAGTTTCCATTTAAACCACAAGTTCATATTTCATAGAAAGCACCTAATTGTGAACACAATCATGTAATTACAAAAATGCGGTAGATGTGGCCAAGCACATAATTGGTCAAAATATTCTAAGCAGTGTAAATGATCAGGGTTACATCAAGTTGATTTACAATTTGTCTTATGTTTCTTTAATTAGGTAGAACAGTGTTTAAATGCCAGACCGAAGCAATTGCACACCTTTCATTCTCAAGTCCATGACCAAGGTCTTCTTGTACCTTTCATGTAATTTTGTTGAAAGTTTCCCACTAAGTATTCCCTGATCTAAACAAATTAACTTGTCAAATCAATAATAATCATCTCAAATTCCTAAAACTTTTTAGAGAATGCGTACTGTGCACCAAATTGGTGAACTAAGCGATTAGATCATATAATTTTATATTATATGCTTCACTGTCATTAATTGAAGCAAGCTTTAACCCTAGGTAAAATGAAGTAAATGCATGCATGAAATGAATTCAGTGATCCCCCGCCGTACCAAATCCCAAGGCTGATTAATTATATTACTTTGTTCAATCATATTTCTTGTTAAATCATCGTTTAAGTTGATTCTTCCTCTTTACCACCCTACACGATTTTATTTTTTTAATCACACGTTACATTTGTTTTGTTGTGTTTTTATTGTTAAAGTATCATGCACATCACATTTAGCACATAAGGAATATTAATTTTATTTTACTTTTTCGGATTGCATCCCTTCCTATATCAATCATATGATTTTACTAGCCTAGCATATAGATGACACTAGCTACTAGCTAGTGTATCTTTTTGACTGATTCAGTTAAAAATACAGAATTATAAGATGAGGCTGTCTCCAATCTCAAATTTTCTTGTATGTAAAACTCTATGCAACAGAAAGCGGAGATTTTGGACCAACTGATCAAAGAGTATGAATTTTAATAAAACGAGATCAAGGGCCCATGCATGGTCTTAAAAAAGCACAACAAGTGTGAATGTTTTTCCTTGACACGTGTAGTTCAGGTTTTAACAAACTCATTAGTTTAGCACACGAAGACTATCATTTATGTATCTTTGTTCTTTGGTCGCTAGTATGCGTGGGAAGGCAACATTCAAGCCATAAGTTTCGGGCAGTGGCTTTTTAGTTGGAGTAGGGACAATATCTTTACACGTATTTCGACGTGATTAGCCGTCTCCTTGAATTCGTAATGATGATTTCTGAACAGCATCTTCAGCAAGGAAACACAAAGCTCCCCCACAACAAAGATTATTCTTTTAGAAAACTTGATTACTATTATCATTATATATTCTCTGCTCTGCTCTGCTCTACTCCCCACTTGCACCAATAATAAGAATAATAAATTTATATGTATAGTTATAGCTTTTATGTAAGGGAAGATATTATCTCATACAAACTTCTACACCACCACTTAATTAGTAGTATGAACATAATTAATATCCACATTTCACAAATTGTAGATATATATTCATATTGTCTAGGTGATGTGAATAAGGTGGTGTAAATAGGGTGAAATAATTATTATCCTTTATGTAAGTGATTAGCAAAACATTTGTGAAACGATGCCACGAGATATAATATATATAATTTTAATTTGCATCACTAATTGTATTTGATTAAAGTAGGGGTAATAGGAAATATTCCTTGCATTTAAAAATTATAGAGATTTTTGAGAAACCGAGTTTTAGCATTTTTTTTTTTTTTTTTGCTAAATTGTTTTAGCATTATTTAGTGCACTAACGGATCATATATCTGATTATGGTTTTGGCTGGACAAGACCCAGATGAAGAATAACCACAAGTTCGTTACTATTATGTTAAAATTTTTTTGGCTTTGCAAGGCCACACATGAAGAATAATATGAAAGAAAAGTTGCACGGCCTTAGCCACCAATTCGTTGATCTTTCTTCTAACTGTTATTGGAATCATTAGGGTAATAATGGGGTCTTGTCAAATTAGATTTTCATAAGAGAAATGCATGATTAAAAGGGCAAGACTGGGAAATGGACAAAAGACCACTCCCCCCAAAAAACCACCAACAACCAAATTCCAAAATCCAAAATACCACTATCTATGTGTATTAAAATAGTCTAAAGTAGTTAGCTTTATTTCACATTGCATGTTTCTTCTATATATTAAACCTTCCCCACCTCCAAACCTCTATTCTTTTACACCCACCAAAAAAAAGCTTTGCCAACAACAAAGCCAATCCAACTGCACTGCAAACTCATGTAATTCCACCTCTATTCTCTCTCTCTCTCTCTCACTCACTCACTCACATAGATGACACATGCACACTAATACACAACAAAACCTACTTTCTTTAGCTTTTCCACTACCTCAAAAAGACTCACCCTTCTTTGCTTTTCTTGTTTTTGGATTGTTGTAGATCTACAAGAAGAAGAAAAAAAGATGATCCAAGAACTGTTGGGTGGTGCAGGGCTTATAGCAGGAGAAAGGAAAATCTCCACTAATGGAGTACTATTACAAGCCAATACTCAACCTTCTTCTCCATCTCCAGCACCTTCTCCTTCTTCCTCAACAACTACAACAACATCAAATTCAGAAAACCAAAACTTGAGGTGTCCACGATGCGATTCTTCCAACACAAAGTTCTGTTACTACAACAACTACAACCTCACTCAGCCTCGCCACTTCTGCAAGACTTGTCGCCGTTATTGGACAAAAGGTGGTGCCCTTCGAAACGTTCCAATCGGAGGTGGTTGCAGAAAGAACAAGAATGCTATTATCTCAACCTCAGTTGCAAAGTCAAGCTCTAACAAGATGAAAACTTTATCATCTGAGTTTGGAAGGTCAAGCCTAGGAAATGGCTTTGATCATGAGCTTCCATCAAGCCCAATTCTGTGGGGTTCACCACAGAATTCTCATCTCTTAGCCTTACTAAGAGCTACTCAAAACCCTAACCCTAATCCCATGTCTAACTCTGTTAATGTGAAGGAAGAGGGAAATATGGTTGGGTCCCACATGATGAACGAGCCCGCTATTGGAAATGGTGCATTAAATGCTCGGACCATGGGCTTGGACCCTCTTGGTGGTCAAGTCCCTTCCCTTGGTCTATGTAGCTCTTTCTGGAGAAACAATCAACATCAAGCTCAACAACAAAATGGCTTTGTAATTGGTGAAGTCCAAAACAATAGTGGGATTCAAGAACTGTATCAAAGGCTGAGATCAACAAGTAATTACTATGGTCATGATCATAACTCACCAGTGGTTCTAAGCAACTTGGCTTCTTCATCTACAGCTTCCTCGTCTATGATGGAGTCGGCTTCCGTTGCTGGAAGTGAATTGGGATACTGGAATCAAACATTTTCTTGGCCTGATCTTCCAACTACTAATGGTGCATACCCTTAAAATTATTTTCTTTATTTAATTTTTTTTTTGATCTTCTTCTTCATATGCTAGGATTGTCGGCTATGCCTGTTTGGGTTGTGGTATATGAAAGTGGCTGTAGTTTTTTTTTTTTTTTTTTTTTTTTGTATGTGTGTTTTTAGGTGTGTTTACTTATGAAGGTGTACCAAGGACCAAGAAATGATAAAAATGGAAAATATTAGGTTTTTCGGAATGTTTCTTGATGTTTTGTCAAGGGTTTAATTTCCTTCAATCTACTAACAGCGTAATTGTAGACTTTATCTTAGACAATAGAACAAAGAATTGTAAGATATTAGTGTCTCTTATTTCTTATTTATGAGACCCAAAAATAAATATTTAGATATAGGAAAGAATAAACAAGAATTGGAGTAAAGAATATCATATTCTTGGTTGGCTCAAAAACTTTAGGGTTACGTTTTGATTTATTAAGATGTGGTGGTGGTGTCGTGGGTGGCATAGGAAGATTCGCTCATTGTTTTGTTACGAGAAAGTGATGAATGAAGTGCTAAAGGAGCCTTTGGGGCAGAGTTTCCTTAAACAGCAATTTGATTCTTACTGTTGGTAATAAGGATTCCTTCTGCAGCCTTATGGTAAAGATCTGTCCCTGCTCTTGCCAGCTTCTTTAATATTGCCATACATTTTAATCCCTTCCTCTACTGAAATCTTCTCTCTCATTTTAGCAGCTCAATCAATTTAATTAGTCGGTTGAGCATGCAAGATACTAGACATGAGTTCATTTAAACCGTTTTTTTTTTTTTCTTATCATTGAACCGTTTACAACCTGCAAGAGATTAAGACACCTCAATTTTGACTAGGGTTCTCGGAAGATGCAAATTAAATTGGATGAACAAAAAAATTTAGTTTTATGATTTCAAATGCTCGAGACCTTATCTCTATAAGATAGCGAAAGAATTTTTTTTTGTACCAGCCAATCACTTATATATGTTTTGTTTGAATGAAGAAAAATCTAAAATGATGTGATTTATTACAACCCCATTATTTAAATTCCCCATAATTACCAATTTCACTGTTTGGGTCTAGAGAAGTAAATACCACTCAACTAAATTAAATACAAACTTGACTAACATTAATAAAAAAAAAAAAAAAATTGCATTGAAACTTAAAAAAAAAAAAACTACATTGACATCAACTATGGCCATGGGTTCTAAGGTCCTCCACCCCAAATGAATAGCTTATGATCTCGATTTGGTGATCTGAACTTGGTTGTGCATATAAATTCAAATTTAATTTGTCGTAACTGACATTGTTGGCTCTATGTTGACAAATTTGGCATCGAGTTATTAAATCTCATTTCCCCCAACTATCGAGTTATTAAAAAAAAAAAAAAATGATCCATGGCTTATTATTGTCTCTATTTCGTCAAATTTGGCATCCTTGATTAACTTTATTGGTGTCATTGTCGATAGCGAAGTCACTGCAAGAGAAAATGGTTCCATAATTGTTCTATTCCATGGCGAGTTTCCATTGACAGTGAAAGAGTAGAGAAAAAAAAATTGAGTATGAGTCTCTTTGACTAACCCATTAAATTAAACAATAACAAGAAGAATAAAAACTAAAGAACAAGAAGGTGGCCAGGAGTTGGTGACCCCATCGCGGCTTGTGGTGATGGGTTGTGCTTGTGACCTTCAGGAGTCATTAGATGCGATTTGAAGTCGGGCAAACCTTTTGTTATCAAGTTCATATTGATGTCACATGTTGGTGGGGGTTGGGGATGGGAATTTGGAAATATCGTCTCTTTTAGTGAAATTTTCAATTGAGATTTTGAGCCCTCAAATCCTAATTACGATTCCCCCTTAAATTTTTGGAACTTTCTTGCCATGCTTCATCCAAACAAGGAACTTGGCGTGATGGATCTAAATTCCATTCCTACCCAAACACAATATAATGATATGTTTGGAATAGTGGAAGATCCTCTCCTTTCCCATCTCCCCTATCCAAATATAGGTTAAGTTTTGGTTATTCTTTATTACAAACAAAGTAATAAAGCTTCCATTGCATCTCCATGAAGGCTTGGACTTGGTTGACAACAATAATTGAATGCCTAAAGCACAATTTTAAAAGTAAATAAAACCAAATTCATAGTATCCCATGAAGGTTCTCTAAACGTCTTGTGGAATTTCATGCAGAAAATTAAGGCTATAATTTTTTGTGTGTGTGCTCGTTTGGTAAATTTTATTTTTATTGATTTATTTGACTTAAGAATTAAGTTGGAAAAAAGTACAGTTGTACTTTGAAGAGTAAAATTTTAAATATTTAGCGGTTGTGATATTTTTTTTGATAATGGATTATTTTTGGCGTTGCATGTGAATGTAAACATAGGGTTTGCCGAACCATATTAAATATTGTGTGTTATAGTGTTTGCTATTTGCTTTGCATGTATTTTATAACAATAGAGAACGCTTCTTTGACTTTCCATTCATTATCAGGCATAATAAATGTAAACTCAAAAGATTAATTACTCTGTGAAAAGAGAGATACGTTACTCATTATAGACAATGAAGATGACGGCCTAAGTGTGGGTGTGACAGAGGAGGTAACAGTGTGAGTGGGTGTGTCAACGACAGTATGGGGATGAAGATGGTCACGAGAGGGGTGCTACAAACACGAGAGGAACTTGATTAATTTAAGAAAGGATAAGGTAAAATTGAAAGATTGTTTTTGAAAGAGTAAAGAAAGATTCACTCGAAATCGATTCTACCCGACATAGATGAACAGTGAAGATTATGTGGGTACAATATCTAAAAAAGGTACTTTAAAATGACTAATCAGAGAGTCATGTTGTAAGAATGGAAAAGCTCCAATTTTTTTTTTTGGAGAAAAGATTCATGTTGTCGCATTTCTATTTAATAGGTTTGTGTAGTTAATTGGAGCTGAGGCGCATTTCCATTCATTACCAATATTCTATTTAAGTTCATCAACAAAGGCCTATTGGCTATTGACACAGGTACAAGTGGTTGGTATTTTGTCCGGAGGAAGGATATTGGTCAATCCTTGTTGTGATCAAAGTGTAATCATTGCTCTTCCTTCGCATTCTCAAGAGCTATAAAACTAATATATAATTGAGTTCTCAGGTGAGCCATATCCCAAACCCGTTTAGCAGCAAGTCAACTGTTTTATGTCCATATATGCTTCTTCTTGAGGGTGATGATAAATACGATAGCAAGGGTACTGTGCTAAACATCGTTTAATTAATCGAAAAGTATAAGATATATGTAAAAAACTTATAATAAGCCAATCCTATCATGTCAACTCTACATGATTAGTAAAATGTGTCTGATGCTAACCCAAAATTACTTTTCCATCTTATGAGATTCAAGAGAGAGAAAATTAACGTTGAAACTTCAGGCGAGTAATAGAAACAAGATGGGGAAATTTTTATTATAATCATGATTAGGAAGTATCAAATACAATGTCTCCTTGCCCTCATTCTAATCCTATTTCACTCTATTTTTTTTTTTTAAATCACTTGACAGTCACACCCTCGTAACTGAAATTTAAAACTAAAAAATAAAATAGAAAAAAATGTTACACCAACCAAAGAAAAATCTTTCTATGAGTGCTTGGCCTTGCCACAATATAATGCATTCGGAGGGACGTCAGTCTCAGTAAACAGGCTTTTTTCATTGTTCCACACTCGGACATACAATTGCTGTCCTAAATACCTCCTTGACCAGATTGCGGACCTCAAATTCCACATACCTTTGTTGTCCAAAGACACCAATACTGCGCTCCAGGACAATGGATACACCTATCAATTGCATATGAGTGTCCATGAGTCAATACACATATATAGCATTAGCAAATTAGCAATGTAAGTACACGTATTACATTGGAATGAAAAAGTATAATCTTATGTTCAATGAGTCTGAATTGTAAATAGCCACAAAATTTTCACTTACCTGAACAGTGTGTCTGGGAATACCATCAACCAAATTGTAGCGTCTTGTCATATTAGCTGACCACTGACCAGAACCATATCTGCAAAATTTTGAGACCAATAGAGGGTAAACATTTTGTAGTTGTAGCAAAGCATAGTCTATAAACTTAACAATATAAAGTTATAAACCAGTTTCATATTTAAGATTAAACATCACAAATCTAAATTTATATCCAGTGCTAAATGGAGTGACACGCGGTACATTATCAGATATTAGAAATAAAATTTTAATTAAAGGCCTACCCGACAACGTAGAAACTGTATCCATCCAAATGCCAAGATTGGATAGTGGTTTCATTGTTTTGGAAGACGATTTCAACAAAGTCATGAAGGGTGGTTCCAATGACAGAGGTGCCAAGGATTGCAGGACCAAGAGTTGGCTTTTCCTTGATTGTGTTCAAGTCAAAGACACCAGGGATGTTGAACCAGTCAGCCAGCTTCAATGGGGTGGCTGGATCAACGTAGGAGATACTATTAACAGCATACCGTAGCGTGCCATTTATCTTAGCTTGTGAATTGGCTAAAACAACTCTCTTCACAATCTGTATGGTCCCATAATGAAATGACCCTTGAGGGTTTGGCCTGGCTGCATTGGCTGTCAAATTCAACCTTCCCACACAAAAATGAAAAAACAATGAGACAATGCATACCACTAAGTCATATATATGGCTCACAAATAGAAATAATTATCTTAGGCATGTGTGGATTCTATAACCGCGTGAGATCTACAACTGTGAAACAAATGATGCATAATACATGAGATATTTTTTCTACAAATAAGAGGAAAATCTTAAAAAAGTCATACCTTATGGTCCTGGCTTGCTTCATAGACCAGTGAATTTGATAAGTTGGACCAATAGGCAATGGTCCAGAGGCTCCGGTGTTGGAACCAGCATAACGAAGAGTTGCGGTGGTATTGAGAATAGGCTTTGTGAAACGTGTAGAAGCAACAATGAAATAATCCTTGGTAGACTCATTTAAGGTAACCAAAACAGCTATAGATTGACCCACATGAACGTCAATTGACTCGTAAATCTCCTGTAGAGTATGAGCTCCTTCTACTTCAATAAGCTTCAGTACGTGGCCCTGAATTCTAAAGTTAATCGAAGTTGCTATGCCCACATTTGACACTCTGAACTTGTAGGTTTTCCCTGAAAGAATGAAACCAACAAAAGCCTCAATATTTATTTGGTTACTTTCCTTAAATGGATAAATATTGTAGTCCACTAAGATACAATAATGAGGGAATCAAAAGCTAATAGACTTGATGGTGATAATAACCTGGTTCACCCGTGAAGGTAGATAAATGAGGAAGCCCATTTATGAGGAGAGCATCAGGGAGAGGAAGAAGACTGCCCGAGTCCAATCTTTGCTGCAATACCTGCAAATTATATTGGATTAGAGCAATTGATGTAAAACGAACTACCCAAACTTTATTATACCATTTTGATGATCTGAAGGGAATCGGTCATGAGAATCAAAATTCGCGCTATTTTTATTATACCATTTTTGGCTAAATATTTCATTTAGACCTCCATTTATTAAAATTTTGTTATTTATAATAATTTTCTTTTTTATTAAAATTTTCAAACTAAGAGTCTCAATAAGATCACCTTAGTTGGGAAGTTTCCTAAAGTCTGTAACATTAATTTATGTAATTTCCTCAAGTTTGCTTTTATTTTTTTAAGCCTAATTTTGCGCCTAGTCAGTCTAAGACTTTTTTGTCTATGAATTATAATTATACATATTACATAACCATAAGTCTCTTGTGGCTATCTTGCTACTAACATTTTCCATGAATTATAATTATAAAGATTAGACTGATACAATATCTATTGTACGCGCATAAATGGAAGTAAAGAATACAAGTATCAATGATCCTTGGAATTAAAGATAATGAATCCAAATCTGCATTGTCTTTGTGGGCTAGTCACTAAAATTTTATGTCCTTCCCTAAGCAAGACAGCTATAACCATTCTGAATGAGATAATGCAAAGTTTTAACCATATATTTATCTGATTTTAAAGAAGATAGAAGGATTTATGTAACATAATTTTGAAGAAAAGGAGGCTATAGATATCATTTACAAACCTTGTGGCTAGTCTTGTACCAATCACCAACAAGCAGTGTAAATTCTCCATCGGGTTGAGGATATGGGATTGATATGATGGACCTTTGTGCAATATTGAAACCCCCAAACCCCCCAACAGCTCTATGTAGTTTAGTGGAAGGGAAGTACGTGTAGGTTCCAATCTGATCCTTGGTTTGAAACCTGTATGTCCAGTTTGAGTTTGGTGGGACTGGGCAATTGGTCCCAAGTACTCCATCTTGCCATGATGTCTTTCTCTGTTTGATACCATTCCTGATGTCCCACCAGAAAACTAATGCTTATGAGCCCCCACCACAGTCTCCACTAAATGGCACAGTCTCTTATTAATATAAAAAATAAAATTTATAATAAAAAAATAAAACCAAAAATAAAATAAAACAAAAATAGGAAAAAATAATTTAAAAAAAAAACCAAAGCAAACATTTATTTAAAATATATATATATATATATATATATATATATATATTTGAATATATATATATATATATATATATAATATATATATATATTCTATACTATACTATAATGTAAAACCAAAACTTTTTGACTTTTGGTTGATCTCATAATATTGCGCCACATAAATTTTGAGTTCTCACAATTTTACACTTCATTATTTTAATATATATATTTTAATTGAATTTAAATTTTATTCTATAATTAAACATCTCATTAGAATCTTGACATATTATATTTTCTTTAATAGAAATAATATATTATTCCATATATATAAATACAATCATAATAAATGCCTAATACTATAATATATTTTATATATAAACACAATAATAATAAATGTTTTTTAATAATTATCAATTTTCATATTTAGATAAAATATAAAAGACAATAAAATCATAGTTAGACTAATAATTTTTTAGATTTAATTTTAATTTATTTTCTATGCATCGCACGGATTTGCGACTAGTATATATATATCATGGTTGTACTTTTATCACTTTTCAACAAATAAGCTTTTAACAAAAAAAACCAGTCCAAGGGCACACTTTAGTTTTAAAAATTGTCTCTACTTCCCCTTTCTTTTTTACACTTGTTTTATTAGATCCAACTTGGTTTGTCACAAATAGAGTAAATATTATTACACACTATTCACACTCACATTACACATTATTTAGATATGGACATACATTCATAAATTGTGGACATTAATATTCATATTTTATGGATATATATATTCATACTTTAGATAATGTGTACGGATAATGTGTATTGATAGTATACACATATCAATATATCATGCCTATCACAAATATGACACGTGCTAAAATTCATGAGAGGTTACCACGTAATGAATTGTATCTTCCTTAACTCATTACTCTATTGCTTTGTAAGAAAAATACGAACCATGTAATGAGGAAAGGTTCATCCAGCTTGTTGATGACATTCACAATTATGTTGTCATTAGTCACGGTATCGAGTATTGGCCCAGGAAATTGTCCGTTGATGAGTATCCCCTACAAAATTATACAAAGCAAAAACAGATTAAGATAAGATTTGAAAGCAATCATATGTAACAATGAACATTTTGGGTCGTTGAAACCAACCTGTTGGGGTACACCAAGAGGAGAAATTGTTCCGTATGTAATTGTCCATGTATAATATCTATATGGGTCTTCTGCATTCACCCAAAAGGCACTCAAGCAAGCCAATGTTCCAAGAAAAAAATGAAGGAAAATGGCCTGCCTCATGGTATCAGATATATTCCTTCAAACTTCAAATTTCTGTCCAAAACAAACAAGCAATCAAAATCACTTGCTGAGGATTTTTCACCCAACTATCAGCTTGTAAGTTGTAATCATATCATTATACCATGAAACAATCCCAAAATAACTTTTTCGTTCAAAATATCCCATATGGATATTATATGGACTATAATAATTTAAATGTGAACGGTTGTAACTATAAAAAGTATACAATATGTTCAAAGCAGTGAACCTGTGATTGATATCTAAAAATTCTATGTCGAAGATTATTTTAACAAAATTGCATTTAACGAAAAACCTAGGGATTCATTTTTAAAAAGAAAAAGAATAAACGAAATTTCCTAGGAGTTAGGTAAGAGTTAAAAATATAATTCTTTAACATACCAATTACGAATCACAAAACCAACCAAGTTCCAAAAACTATACTGCCAAAAATAGAGCAGCTCGACTATACTACTAATTGCATAACTTAGAGTACCAACAAATTAAACTAGCTAGAAGCTTACCTCAACTCGAATTTCCTCAACAAAGGAGGTGGAGTTGTACATGTACTACAACTACGTAACATAATCGCCTTATATAAAAGGAAATGCACATGAAGAATTAAAGATCCTGGTGGTGCCAGCGTGGACACGGGTACCAATGAGCCCATGGTATCATTTATGGCGCACTTCATGCTCAAATATACAACTACAAATATATATTCTGTGTGATGAAATAAAATAAAATACATACTCTTTCACAACTCATTCATGTTGAAACTTGAAAATTGTTATTATTAAACATAAGTTGCCAATATGAGAAGAATTTCTTGGTAATATAAAAGAATATAAGCATTCATAATATTTTTGCTTATTTGCAAGTGATTCATAAGAAGGAAAGATCTAAAGAAATTGCGGGAGCGGCGCAACCGAGAACGGATCGTCGTTAATTGCAAGTGATTTAGTTCTAACTTTTCTAAATAATGATAAAATGAAATTGTTTTTAATTCAAGTAAACGCGGTGAGAGAATATGTTTACCAAAAAATTGTTTTTCTTTTTCTTGGTTGACAAATTGATTAGTGTGTGTTTTTTTATGGAGGTGTCACATGAGGGAAGCAGAAGCCGAAGACAAAGGAAGAGCAGCGTAGATTGGATCTGTCTTTATTTTTCATAGATTTCTCTTCGTTTGCTGGTTAAATGTGTTTCTGCGGTTTCTTTCAAGTCCCACACTCCAAAAATAGCTCCATTGCCGCCCTTACTGTTTACAAGTTCAAATTCATTTAAGTTGGTCTTTTTTTCATTTGCTACATCAACGTATGCACACACTACTTATTGTGCACATACATGCATGATACATCTATAAATTGTAGAAATCAATATCTACAACTTGTTGGTATTAAAGTTCACAAATTTTCAATATATATATATCCACATTTTAGGTGGTATATGTACAAACGGTGAGAATTGGTAATGTACATATATTACTATGGCTGCTCATTAAAAAATTGGTCATAACAAAGAAGTAATTATTTAGTACTTCGGGAATATAAATGCGATACTCTTTTATCTCACATAACAATGAGTTCCACTAATTAAATTCATAGTAAGATCCATTATTTATGTAAGAGGAGAGAGTATCATGTCACTATATTCTGGAAGTACCTAATAATTTTTAACAATAAAAGGCAATGATACGTATATACTACCAATAGTCCAATACACACTGATACCATGTAAAATGTAGATTGTGAATGTTGATATCCACAATACGTGGATAATGATTTCCAAAATTTATGAATGTATCCATGTTAGGTAATGTGTACACACCATGATTTGCAATTTGATATTTTTTTTTCTATATTTATTATTTTCTTAGAAAAACTATGTAACACCCAAATTCCAGAAAACTTTTATTAAACGAGTGAGTCTCTCTTAGCAAATAGTGTTAAATTAACGTAATAGTAGAAAGATCCCACAAGTGGCATTCATAAAAAATATAGATGACTTTATATTTGGCTCTAAGCTACATGAAGATTTACACTATCTTGATCATATTGGCCAATGTTGTGTCTTTCGCATTGGACTCACGTTATGTATATGACATAAATCTAAGTCATCTTGTTCCAAAAATTGTAATGGTTCATATGTCCAAGTTGTTTCTACGTATGTACGGATTAGCGGAAGAAAATATGGTAAGAGGGAACCCTCTTGCTATCCCTTTAAGTTTCACTAAATCTCCAAGTAGTATATTAGAAGCTTTATTCATGGGCAAGTCAACGAGTCTGCCAGATACTTCATCAATGCATCCCAAGAACAGATCTCATAGGGAACACAAGATAAAATTACAAATGGTGTATGCTAAGCACCCGTAGACCAATTTGATTGAAAACATGTGATCTTAAATTCTCATCATGTGCCTATGGTGGATTTTGTGAAAACCAAATATCATGTTGTTTTGTTATCTTCCCTAGCCTATGGTATTTAAATGCTCTAACATTCTCACTTCTTTGCATTACGAGGACGATTTTCAAGTTGCATCCAGAAACAACTCCTGCTAAATGTACTTTTTCTCCACAAGTAATCCAACTACAGTGGCGCTCAGGTAGCAACAATTCAAGACCACCTTTTCAGCCAAACGGGGAAAAGAAATTAAGATGACCAATTGCCAGGCTAGTTGCTCTGATTCTGAGGGTAATTAAATTTCTTTTCATCCCAGTTTCTTATGTAGTTGAATAAAAAATTTGAGATCGAATCCTGTCTATATCAAAAGAATTTATTGGTATCTTGACTAATGGTAACGAACAATTATTATAGAATGCATATCACTTTTTAACAATAAATTTTTTTCTAAGGATATATAGTAGTTAAATACAAATGAGATAAATGTATTATTATTTTTATTTAATTAATGATTAAGATCACGTCTTTAACAACAACTTCACCCCTACTGGTAGAAACGTACGCCATTTTCAATGGTCACTTAAAATTATTTGATTTTCCTATTTTGCTAAGTACACCATGGCATGATAGCACTGATGCAAGAAGTCATAAATCTAACTAAGAGAGACAAGCTATTAGCCAAAACCACTTAACCCAAAAACCATCCATCCACTTTTTCCAAGAGTCACCATTCTTCAATTAAGCAACTTTTGACTTGATTAAATAGCTAATTGCAAAATCCACTCTGCCAAAGCCACCATATATATACTTCCTATCGATTTTCACATTTAGTAATATCTACAGACTCTGAGTCATTGACCTATATAAAGTCGTTAAATTGGCCTAATCAAAATAAGTGTCGCAAATTAATAATTGAGTCATTATTTGGACTTCTCGCATGTGACGAGTAAGTTTTCTTTCTCTAATCAGTCAATCAAAATGAATGATGATTGAGGAATAACCCTGTGTTCTTTGCATAGCCCCTTACGTTTGTGAACTTAAATCAATCTGTTGAATGTTTTGCGTAGCCTAAACAAGTTATCCAGCTCAAAGCCAACCTTGAAGGTTTTTCTTTGCTTAATATGTATTTTTGGTCATGAATTTTGAAGCTCTTTTTGGCCACTTTGAAGTGTAACCCATGAATTTTATCCTCATTGTTGCCAGAGTTAACATTGCCTAGTATAACAAAAACCCATCCATTAAAAAAACAAATACACGTTGTCAACCATGTGCTTATAGCCTTACACCAATAGAATTTGGCCCATGCAGAGACAAAGATTAGCAAATCAAGCCCACTGAAACCTCCAAAAGCTTGTTGCTTTCAACTCTAGAAGTTTTCCTGAAGAGGACTATTTTTGTACATTTGGCTTAATTTCAAAGTGTCTATGATGACCTGAATTTTTAGAAGGCAATGCAATCAATTATAAGACTTTTGACAATGTGCTTTTTATTAATATAGCTATATGATTGAATTTATTTAATTGAGAAATCTAACGTAATTATACCCCTTTTTTTTTTTCTTTTTTCCTTGGTCATTTGTATATCATCATTACAGATGAATTTTTTCATGGGTTTTGGTACAAAGCCAAAAGATTGGATCACTGGAACAGATAAGGTAGTTGACATTTTAATTTCAGGATCATAAAATGGAACCAAACATTTACAACTGACATATAATCATACAAGCAAAGGTAAATTCATCTAAAATGTTTGAGACATACAAATAGAGCCCCGTACATCTAAATAATCTTCTTTTTCCTCCCTTGTGTTTTGTCGTGTAGTCAAACCCTCATGACTGGATAAACAAATTGAAAAAGAAAAAGACTTCAAATGAATATAAATAATGGGATATGATCCTCTTCATTTCAAATACCGTACTAAGGGTGTTGTCCCACGGCTTTGCCACAAAGTAAAGCATTAGAAGGAATGTTGTATTCATTAGCAAAGCTGTGAACTGCAGTCCAGACCCTGAGATACAATTGTTGCCCAAGGTACTGTCTTTCCCATATTGCAGACCTCAAGTTCCACATTCCTTGGTTGTCCAAGGATACCAATATTGTGGTCCAAGACTTTGGATACACCTGCAGGAATATGCAAGCATATTAGGAAAAGCATATTAAAAAGAAAATCAAATGAATCATATAAAAATACAGACAATCATTAATTATTTCTTGTAACCATTATAGCTAATATTTAAGGATGATAGTGGTCTTTCCAAACTAAATTGTGCACTCTCTCATCCACATTCTGACTGATGTGGTGAGAGGCTAAGTAGAAAGTGGAAACCATCTAATGTGCTATTCTTAAGAAAGATCCAAAATCCAAAGAATAAAGGGAACCTTTTTATCAATATTATTACTCCACTACTGGCATCTTAAAAAGTTTAGTCAAACAAGAATGATCCAAAGAAAAAGTTTAATTCAAGAACAACTTGTGCTCTAGCAAATATGTTGAATAAAGCTTCCAACAATTCCAAGTTATACTAATAATGTATCTATGTTTACATAATGATGTCTGTTGAGTCAACTTAACACACTATCAATTTTCTGTTGGTTATTTTACCTGAGCAGTATGTCTAGTCAGAGCATCATCTAGATTATAGGTTCCTCTCTTGGCTGGTGTCCACAGTCCGGAACCATAACTGCATTTGTTGAAATAATAATCATTATTCATTACAACCTACCTAACTCACAAGAATTAAAAGACCAATGAAGAAACTGACTGCCTTACCCAACAACCCAGAAATCATAACCATCAAGATGCCAAGACTGAATGGCGTTTTCATTGTTTTGGAAAACAACTTCAATAAAATCATGGAGGGAGGATGGTATAACAGAGGTAGCTAAGTATGTTGAACCATTAGAGGGAAGAGTTTGGATGGAATCCACGTTGAAGATGCCAGGGATATTGAAATAATCAGCTAGTTTCAGAGGGGTGTCAGAATTAATGTAGGAAACACTGTTAACAGCATAACGCTGTTTTCCATTAATTAAAAGAGCGGAGTTGGCCAACACAATCGTCTTTGTCAGTGGTATCTTCCCATAATGGTATGAGCCCTGAGGGTTAGGCCTTGCTGCACTTGCTGTCAAATTCCACCTTTAAGGAGAAACAAAGTTTAGAACAACCAAAACCAAAGCATTACACTATAAACATATAGGGCAAAACTTAGGTACAATGAAGCACAAATTGTGTTATATTTTCCAAGGACAAACAAATTCAATACAGTTATGCATTTGAATTTAATTGGGGAATCCAATGTACTGTACATAAGTTTTACTCAAACTTATATTACTTGTAGGCTTATTTTGCTCAAGTCTTCTTATTGTATACCTGAAGGTTCTGGCTTGCTGCATGGACCAGTGTATTTGGTAAGTAGGACCAGCTGGCAAGGGTCCAGAGACGGTGGTGTGAGAGTTTGAGTAGTGTAGAACTGCACTTGCTGTAAGAACACGCCTGGTGAATCGTGTGGATGCAACAATGTAGTAGTCCTTTGGAGGCTGATTTAAGGTTACTAAGACAGCCACGGATTGGCCAACATGTACATCAAGAGAGTCGTATATGTTTTGAATAGTATGGGACCCTTCAACCTCTACTAACTTCAATGTATGGCCCTGAATCCTGAAGTTCAATGAGGTTGATAAGCCCACATTTGAGATCCTGAACATATAGGTTTTGCCTGAAAACATAAGAAGCAGATCAATTTCAGAACATTTTCAATAAGAGTGTATGTGAGATTTACTTAGAGAAGTCAAAATGCCAAGTGCTAAATTATTCTTCAATGAATCAAGAATATAGCAAATCATTTTTCGAGGATGACCTTGATCACCGCTGAAGGTATTTTGAGCTTGGCCATTTATAAGGACGCCATCAGGAAAGGGAAGAGATTTCCCTGAGTCCAAAGATTGCTGCAATGTCTGCAAACATCATGAGAAATTATTATGAGAGGTCTATACAAGACATGTACCATTAAGAGTATTACAGAAAGGTAAACATTAACACATTTGACTTTGTCCAAGTAGCATGTAGCACTAAAACAATGTTTTCCAGAATGTAGAGAAGGTAGCCAACCTTCGGAATGAAATGATAGCCAGCTATTAATGGTCTAAAGACCTAGCTAGACTCACAAAAAATTCACCTGTACTCTGTTTGATTGCAGGGAAAAGGAAAGAGAAACTTGGAAGATTAAAAAAGACAACTTCAACTCAAACCTACATTATGTCTAGCAGTTTCTAAATTATCACACACAGCTCAATTTCAGTTTAAGGAAAAATAAGAGACCAACACAAAAGAAGAATGGTCAATTTTCAGTCCAGAAGAAGAGTAAGAAAGAGCTTTACACAACTTTTATTGGCTCAAAAGACTGAAATCCCAGGCCCTGGATAGATTCACAAATCCTATTAAAATTTTGACATCCTACAGCATTGCAGGCGTGCATTTTTGGTAGTAAAACAAAGAGCTCATAGACATTGGAAGATTAAAGAGTACCATTTCTATAAGGACAGCAGTGGTCAATAAAATATGTGTGCACGCAAACAAAGAAAAAACATTATATCTTACAGACCTTATGGTTGGTTTTGAACCAATCACCAACAAGTAAAGTGAAATCTCCATCAGGATTTGGAAAAGGGATTGGTATCCGAGGTCTCTCATAGACATTGAGTCCTCCAAACCCCCCAGCAGCTTTGTGCAGTAGAGTAGATGGGAAATAGGTGAAGGTTCCAATCTGATCCTTGGCTTGAAACTTGTAAGTGTAGTTCGAGTTTGGAGGAATAGGGCAATTGGTACCTAATACTCCATCTTGCCACGAGTTCTTCCTTTGTTTAATACCATTCCTATTTGTCACAAAACATGCTATCAGTACCATGACACAACCACATTGTCAGATAAAAAGGCAAAGAAACTGCTAATGCAAATTTCATATCATGCTAGACCAAGTTAGTGTATTTCTCAATTCAATTTTACAAAGCTAAGAAGCATGGTGACATAGACCAAGTTAGGAAAAAAAAAATTGGGATTTTGAAACGCTCAGATTTTTAATTAACTGGAAACCAAGAAAACAAAAATCTCTATATATTCTTGGGTGGAGTATATTATCAAAGGTCACTGGAATATTGTAACTTGCACACTGAACCGTCATTGTGAATTTTAAATGAAGACAGGTACTCTAAGCTACTGAAACTTTCCAAATTAGAACAATATTTTTTAACTTAAATGGGAGATAGGATGAAGATATGGTTAGAACTCACTTTCTACTCTGATATTATGATAAATTACTAATTGTTCCAAAAGCTTAAACGGTTTGAAAATTGTGAATTTAATCATTTAAGTATTGTTCTAACAAATCATATCCAAGAAACTATCAAAAGGCAAAGCTACTCAAAGAAGGAACATTGTTGCCTTCCCCACACTTCGGAAAAGAAAAAAAAAAAAAAAAAAATGGCATGTGAGCAGCCCAGATCTGTGTAACATTAAAAGGGGCAAGTCATACTGTCATAGAAAGAGCAATACTGACCATGTTATTAGGAAAGGCTGGTCCAGCTTGTTAATGAGGTTAAGGATGATATTGTTATTAGTCACCACATCAAGTCTAGGACCAGGAAACTGGCCATTGATAAGGATTACCTTCAAAAATCAAACACCAAAACTTTAGAAACCCAAAACCCACATTCTTAGCTAGCAATCCAAAATTAGAAACAATACCAACCTGTTGGGGGACACCCAGAGGAGAAAGAGTCCCATATGTCACAGTCCAGGTATAATACCTATATGGGTCGTCTGCTGTCACCAGAGAAATGCCCAAAAGAGCCACTACTCCAACAAACACATGGAGCAAGACTGATTTTTCCATTGAATCTGCCAAAACAAAGCCACCATTAGGAATAGTAACACACATTACCTAAAATAGATTGTTACAATAACCAACTGTAATCAGACTCCTCGAAGAGAGAACAAAAGAACATTACCAGATTTGGGAGAGAGAGAGTTCTTTTGCGTCACAGTAGATAAGTGTGGCTGTCAGTGGACAGGACAGCCTTAAATAGGAACAACGCGGGAAAAAGCTTCACCGGGTACGAGTGAAATTTTGATTTTGATTTTGATTTTTTTTAAAGAATGAATTGTTTAGAGTTATTCAAATATCTAATTATTCAACGAGTATAGTACTACAATACGTTTAATAACGTGCTTACGAACACATCATTTGTCACACTTAAATCCATAATTTAAGTAGTTGAACTTTACTATCAAAGAATTTTGTTATATTTTCTACCAATTATAACATATCATTTCAACAAGTTATGGATTTTCTACCAATTATAACATATCATTTCAACAAGTTATGGATTTGAAACGTTTATGTATGTTAAGAGATATGTCTTTAAACTTTTCTTTAGTCTAGAAGTACACAAATTTTTTTTTATAAAATTTCATAGTTGTTAATGTGTCATTATGTAAATGATAGATAATAAAATGATCTCACTAATGGATTCATATAAAAATTAATAATAAATTGTTACATGTAAAATTTGTTGTCTTTACCGCATTGCCCCCACCTACTAGCAACTAGCCAATTTCGTTTTTGACTCCATTTGTGCTTTTATTTTTTGGCAAAGAAGAAAGTAAACGACTTATCCATTAAATTATTTGTGCAATCTCCTCGTGTTTGGCGCACTTGACGCGTTTTCATGTGAGCATATAATTTTACTTAAAACAAAAGCTTGCTTCCTCTCCTCCAACTCTATGATTCATAAGCAGTGTGAATGCGACTAGTAACTTGAATGCGGAACAGATTGTACCAAGAAACCCCCCTAATTCCGCCCTTGATTACTCATTACTTTTACTTAAACCTATCTTTTCAAGTTTTCTTTATCTTTTTCTTCAATAGTTTTTTATTGACAAGCCGCGACTCTTTTTTGGGGGGATTGGGCCCATAATTTATGAATCTGACCATATTCTGAGAATTTAAATTCTGAAAATAATAAAATTATGGAGCTCATAAATAATAATAGGTGTCATATTTATGACTATCGAGGATGGTTGATGACTTGATGGTTATATATAGTGCACGTATAAACAGTGATACTCGATGAACCAATTGAATGTGACACTCGTTATATTTTTTTAGGAAAGAAAACAAAGCGATTGTGTCATCCTCACATGCAGATCCACGACCCCTTGATAGTCTAATTAATTGTTGACTTGTTTTCCCCGAAGTTCAGTTAGCTTTGGAAATTACAGGATTGGCACTTGGCAGCCTGTGAATGCTTTATACCTAGTAGTGTTGTCCTTTGTTGTCTTCCGAAGAAGGCTCTACTTGGAGGGAACTATTTGTGTGAAAGAATATGCAAATTATTCAAAATTCACAATAATAAATTACTTTGAGTTTGCAAGACAGCTTAAGATAATGCCGCCCCCATTTTCATTCATATTTTCAGCCAATTGTGGTACAGCTTAGTTCAACTCTTTGAGTATTGACTAGAGAGGAGAGACCATAAGAAAATCACCACGAAGAGAAATCACATACGATTTGTTCATATAAATAATGTCAGTAACAACCTAGGACGTTATTGTGATAGAGAAGTACTACAATAAGAGTATGATCATGTGCTCCATGTACAGCTACCATTACCAATTCCACCAGCTAGCTTCTTTGAAGTGCCATCTACATTTTTAATTAGAGTAGTAGTAATAAGAAAGTCAACCAAGAAGAAGAACTAGAGAAACAGTTCTTGGTGGTGATTGAAGCATAGTAAGAGCTTAGGAGGAAAATTCTTCTTTGTTATTATTATTATAATTTTGTAGTAATTATCTTGCTTGATAGTATAAGGAAATTCGGTGCTGTTTTATATGGCCGCTTATTATAAAAAGATTATCCTTCTATTATCCATGTGAACTGAATGCATTTGTTTTTTTGTTATAGATAATACAGTGAGGGATACCTCATTTGGGAATCTTAAGTTGGCAAGGAATGGAATCTCCTTAGGGACAAGGGGTTCTCTATATCAATCGGTTAAGCTACGAGTGTCATTGTTGAATTATGGGCGTTGAGAGATGGGCTTTTCCTTGACTATATAGAATATGGTGCTACGAATTTGTATGTTTTTTTTTTTTTTACTAATTTGTATGTTGAGTTAGATGCCGAGGATTGTAGTTAATAGTGTGGGGAGACCTTAGTACTAATAGTCTAATGGAACCTCTGAATAATGTGTATAGCGAGAATAATGTGAATAATGTGTATAAGGAGGCTAATCAATGTGCAAATATCTTAGTTAAGGTGGGTGCACAACATTTTCCTGCCTTTTGTTTTGTATGCTAACCCACCTTCTATGATGGAGACACTATACAAGTTTTCGATGAGTCTGAATTATATTGAACTCAGGATCTCATAAACCTAATGAGACGTTAAGAACTATTAGATTAATTCCATGAGTATGATATTGACCATCCGTTAAAATAAAAAAGTTGTTACATACCAATTATTCCGATATCTATCGAGACAGATAAATTGATGAGACTAAATTTTAAAGGTAATGATTGTCTCACATCACCTTACTTCACACATTTTATATATCACCTAAGTATGGATATATATATCTCTAAATTATAGATATTTGAGAAAGTAGATGTATCCAAACTCTAAAAACTTTCACCTTGCAACATTTTACAGCCTTTTATCAATCACATATGTAAAATGAGGGGGAGAAGAATTGATAATAGAGATGTAAACAAAAACTGAGTTAAGAGCAACCACCAAATTTTGAATAGAAGCCGGCATATTCCATCAACCTTAGGCCGAATCAAATTGCTAAATTAGATACCAAGTTACTCAACAATAGTCTATCACCCATTACCAATAGGATTTCGAGGCACCATTTACTTTTTGTAATTGGTTGTTCATCCTTAGACTTAAAAGTTGGATCCAATTAGAGAGATGTGGGGTCTGGTAATTATGGGCAACCACGTGAAGAGCTGCTAATGCTTTGGCTAGAGGTTTTGACCTAGAGACAAATATGTGGGCACCACACGGATTGCCACCGGCCCACCACGCATGACGCGCTGTTTCATTTACTTTGGAAATTAAGGATCCTTTACTTTGCCTTCAATGCAGTCACGGAATACTAGCTAATCATATTTATGCCATATGATATATATATTGTGCATATGCCACTGTGGTGTCGCTGCCAAGTGCCAACAACATCATTTGGAAAGACAAACCTATACGGCTATACCTACCCCACTTATAGGTTAGTTATGCTCTTGGACTGGTTTCACTATTCATGGTAAATGATCTAAAAGTGGCTCTCTTTTTTAGCAAAGTGACATTTCATTTTATCGATTACTGCTACTTTGTATCACAATCAGCGGTCACAATTATATTGTCGTGGAATTTCTTGTGTCGCCTTGCAATGAATATGACTATTTTAGATTAAATGTCAACAAAGTGTGTGAACTGTGAAGTGATGACTAGTTGTACATAAACATTTTCTTCACATCTTTAGCAGGCTCTATCTTTCTAGGTTATCGATTTTGCTGCAAATGTTCAAATTACATTTTCATTTCAACCAAGCGGGAATATCTTTCATGGACATTTTCCCTTATTACATCTAGAAGCAACAAGATTAGTTATTGCAATTATTCTACTCATACTTTATGGTAATTTAGTTTGGAAAAGTACCTAAGTATATTCCCATGTCTAAAAAACAGTAGTTGATGCAAATACACCCAAAGCAAAAAATAAAAATGAAGCAAATAAGTGGTGTCTTCATTATGATGTTTGGTCGTGATGGAACTTAAGAGACTATAGGAAGCATCATAGAGTAAAAGTAATTATGGAAGCCAGAGAAGGTCCAAACATTATGTCCAAACAATTTTAATTCTATAACTAACCGACCCATATCTTATCAATGAATGAATTTTTATTATAAAAAAAAAAATGAATGAATGAATTTTCTCTTGATACTTTTGAAAGCAATCACATATAAATATTAATGTAAAGTTCATTATTTTTTATTTTTTAAAGGAAGTTAAGCTCACTACTACTCCCAAAGAGGGAGTCGGTGGCAAACACTCAAACTCGAGCTCACCCCTTTATACTGTGGAGGGAACCTGAGGGGTCTCTAAGCCAAGGAGTGAATTTTCAAAAAAATATTGTTTTAAAATTAATTTATTAAATTGTTATTGTTTTGAAATAAATTAGTAAAATAGCCTCATTTTAAAATCGTGTTTCCAAAACACGATTTTAAAGTTGAAATCGTGTCTTGAACCCACGATTTTAGGGTATGTGGCTCGAGTTGAAATTTTTTTTTTTTATTTATAATATCACTTTGAAATCGTGTCTCCAAGACACAATTTTGGCTCTTAAAATCGTGTAATGGAAACACGATTTAAAAAAAAGGCTATTTTTACAAATAATATCAAAACATTACTATTTTACATAATTAATATTAAAATAATATTATTTCCCAAAAAAAATCCTAAGCCAAGAGCTCTTTGACCTCCTACTTAATATGTGTGTCAAAGACAAGTGAGATATTTAAAAGTTGTACTTAAGCCAAATAAATTGGAAAACGATTTCATCCAAGCAAAACTTCAAAATTGATTTTAGATTTTATTTTTTATTTTTTTATATAAGAAAATAGATTATAGATTCTAGTACATAAGAATAATAGACCTAGAACAACATGTTCAAGCTTAAAACGTTGTTTGATAGAAACAATGTCATTTTGTGTTTAGATGAACAGGCGAGGAAGTGCTCATACACCGACGAAGCCCAAAGTGACGTCTTACTGGCCAAGCCGCGCAAAGACCCAACAATAAAACATACGGCCCACAAAAGTGTCATGGCCCAACAACGTTATTAACACTATCCTAAACCGGTGATTTGTGCATATTGCAATTATACATATTTAAAACACACATCCACGATTTCTTAACATTGTTATACAACGGTGGAGCAATTTATGGACATTAATTCACATCCACAATTCCTCCACCGCACAAGATTTTTGAACCCTCTTATCCATAAATTCGATTGAATGTCCATAATGATTGAAAAATCGTGGATTAGAGGTGTGTAATGTGTAGGTACAATTTTCCATCTTAACACGTACACATGCCCAAAGTGCTGCAGCGTGCGTGCTCTATTCCAGTCTGACCAGCTTAAGCCTCAAGGCGTCACAAGCGGTGCATGGCTTCCACGTTTTCTTTTAATCCTCACGTGTAAGCCTAAAAACCACTCTGAATCTCTTACCCACACTTCACCGAGAAACCAATTGAACAAAATGCCAAACCAGAACAAAGCACTCAAAAACAACACGTACGGCCCATCTTCATCTTCAGCTATAAACAAAAAGTGAAAACTTAATCTTCAGCTTCATTTCAATCTTCAGACATGTCTAGTGCAACACAATCTTCATTGCCCAAATCAGGTAATTACTTACACTCTATAGCAAAGGCATTAATAAGCTTTTACGTACTCTTATTAGTCCTTCTCAGTCCTTCTGCTTTGGCTCAGACGCTCTGAGAGATATATTCTTATGGAAGAGAAAGGAGCAAAGCATGTTGGTTCTCTTAATTTCAACAGCAACATGGGTGTTGTTGGAAGTCTATCAATTCAACTTCATCACTGTAATTTCATGGGCAGCCATGTTCATTCTTACTTCTTTGTTCCTTTGGGCCAATATTCTCAGGCTTCTTGGCAAGTAAGCGCCTAGTCCTACATTCACTTCCTAATTCCTTTTTCTTTTTTCTTTTCTTTTTTTGGAATATGAAATTTTCATCATATATGAGCGAATAATTGCTTGATAGAATAAGACATAGTTGATTATTTTGGATTCAGAGATGTGAAAAACATGTCGAGGTTGGAAATTTCAGGGGAATCAGCTATTGAAATGGCGAATTCGATTCGAACATGGATTGAAGAAGGAATTCGATGGATGTTCCGAGTGAGTGCAGAGAGAGAGTGGTTTGTCTTTGCAAGAACTGTCGCTGGTTTGTTGTTACTTTCCTATGTGGGAATTTTCTCCGATCTGCTAACACTTCTATACATAGGTAATCTCTTAAAAAGAAATCTCAGAAATATTTATATTAGAATAATAATTAAATGATTAAAGTAATTATTTTCTAACAGTTTAAGTTTATGTTTTTTAGAAGACTGATTAAATACTTTTGGCACAATCTACAATTTAGATAGATGTATGTCAAGTGGGATTGATTTGATATATTCTTGCAGGTATTGTAACGGGCATTACTGTTCCTGTACTTTATATGAAGTACGAGGATAATATAAAGAGGCAAATGGAATGGGTGAAGGTGAAATCCAGAAGATTCTATGACATGGTTGATGAGAAGGTCGTAAAGAACATGCAAAACAGGATTGTCAAAGGGAAGAAGGAGAAGAAGGTTGAATAGTTTCTTTACTTGCAAATGGTGCGGTGTATGTAATATACTAATATGTATAAATGATAAATCTCTTTCTTTACGTTATAATTATCAGCTTAGTTAATTTCCAGAGTCTTGCATATAAATCGTTGTGTAATGTGTATTACTGTAACGCAATATTAATTATAACCATAATCCATAAACATGGTGATAAACAAGAATAAGGTGGTTTGTGAGCTTTAATCAATAGAAGCTATTTTCCCCATCTTTTGCTGATTGTATTGAAGGGTCCTTGATAATTTTTTTCTATAAGTGTGATCGATAAAATATTGGACATCAATAGAAGGAACAATCCCGTATTTGTGTATGGAAAATAACTAAATAAGTATGGTTGCATAAAATCGCAAGTTCCCTTAACTCTCCGTTTTGGGAAATGAATCAGTAAGATAGAATAATAGAAACTTGAAGCGAGAATAAACTCAAGTGGATCCGTGGCGCAATGGTAGCGCGTCTGACTCCAGATCAGAAGGTTGCGTGTTCGATTCACGTCGGGTTCAAATCCCCTGTTTTTTTTATTATGCCTTGTAATTTTCTTCGTTTCTTATTTATATATATTTTTTCTCACACATTTCCATCATTTTAATTTTGGACAGTCCCTTGGACTGTCTCTACTCTACGCCGTGTATACTATTTTCTCCCCTGTTTGTTTTTTAATGCCTTGTATTTTTCTTCGTTTCTTATTTACATATTTTTCTTCTCATACATTTCCATCATTTTAATTTTGTACAGTCCCTTGGGCCGTCTCTACTCTACGTGTATACTATTTTCTTTCTCATGCTTTATGGCTGCGAACTCATGACTCTAGTTGTAAGGAAATTACACTTGTAGGATCGACTCAGTTATTTTGACCTTTTCAGTTATCTAAATTAGAAAATTGTGTGCCATTTACGTGTGGTTTTACGTAATCTAAACTTTATTTCCTTCCCTGCCATTTACGTGGGACCTTTTCACACACAGACTTTTTCCATATTGGAAAATCATGATGTTGATGTTGCGCTTCTAGTTCTAGATGGGGCAGCTGGCCAGTGCTATAGCGATTAGCGAATCAAATCCTTACTTCCTAAGAAATACAGTTGTACACTGCAATTAGTATTTAGTAGTATGAGCCGGGAAATTTCAAAGAAATATATAGGAAGAAAAAGCAGGGAAAGAAAGTACTTGAAAATCAAAATCGCTTCCATGTTCCTATTATAAATATGGATTGTGTTTTTTGCAACAAAAAACACGCACAATGGAAGCTGTATCAGCATGTCTTGGGGAGGCAGTCTTTGGGGGACTTTTGCATGTTGCTATACGTGCAATAAACAGAGCTTTAAAATTCAAATCCATTCTCACACACCTTGAAACCACAATCTTTTCTGTAACTTCAACAATAAATGACATAAATCAGTTAGACGGCCAAGAGGCCCAAGACCTTGAAAATGCTTTAATGGATGAACTACATAAGTTGATCCAAGAGTTGATGAAAGCAAAGCAGCTTGTTCGAAGGTGCTCGGAGGTTGCCTGGTGGAACTATTACAAGAAGTACAGGTACTCCAAGAAGCTAGTGGAATTCGATGCTTCTCTTCGTGGGCTGCAGATTAAAATGGATTCGCTTAGTAAGGATATCAAAAATGTTAAGCGGATTTTGGATGAGATAGAGGCACTGAATAGGAGAGTGGCTCAAATGGAACAGCGTGACAGAAATGAAAATAAGTTTTTGCATGAGGTTTCTGGATTAAGGAGAATTTTCCAAACCTTGCCACATCAAATCATTCTCTACTTGAGATCACTTTTGAGGTTCCGCAGGTTCCCGTATCAAAGGTTAACACCCTTTGTCCAAGAATATGGCAAAGCGAACTAGTCGTAGGAAAAGATGAATGCAAATCCTTAAAAAGATGATTCATATACAATGGAAAACTAGTGGGGGTGTGGTAGTTGCATATTTAATTAATCATGTAATTCCATGCTTTGTACAAATCTTTTTTTAATGTCTTCCTATTATGTATGATAACAATGCAAAATCCAAAAGTCAAAAGGATTGATGTTGTAATCGTATTTGATACAAAAATAAATGAAGCAACATCCTGAAAGCTTCATCTTGATTCTTGAGGCGTATATGATATTGCAGTTTCTTACCATCAAGCCTAGCAAATACACATTATAATAGAGAGCTAAATTAAACTGGAATTTTGATAGTCACTTCTGATTGCCACATTCTTCTATTTTCCACTACATTTGAACCGAAAAGCCATTTTGCACCCAAGAGATAGATCAAGATTACTATCAGCTTCTTGTAAAGAAGTCTTTTAGAGGCTATAGAGCAGGTACAAGATGAGCTTGCCAAATTTCAAGCAATTAATGACAGAATTGTTAAATTAGGATATTTCTACAAACAAGAAATCATGCCAGCATGTTGCATAAGGCTTTTGTGGAGTATAGTTATGCAAATTACTACCATTCGAGGAGCTCACAAACCAGAATACAGAGATAAGATAATCAATAGTTTAAAAAAAGGGTTCAACTCTAGTTCTTATATCAACTGGTCTCACACAAGCCTTGATGAACAGAAGGTTAATTGGGTTATCAATTATGCTCTCCTAGAGGGAAATGGAAGTCCATCAAAGCCGGAGAATGGGGTGTACTTGCATACGATGGTATGGCAGTGCATTTTGGCCATAAAAGGAGCTTTGTTTGAGCATAGGGATGAAATGCTCATGACAAAATTGATGATCATTTCGACACCCAGGTTCTCAAAGTCCCATCTTGGAATAGCAACGAAGACTTTGAAGGCACTCTTAAGGCACAGTTTAGTGTAATATCCTAGGCTGTATATATGGCAGGCTTGCATAGCTAAATACTATACAATCCAACATTGAATATAGAAGCATGACACATCAATTTTAACAAATCTGTAATAATACTAAATAAAAGAAGAATAAAGTGAAGACAGAAGCTACTTGATGCAAAGTCAAGACAGAATGCTGATGCTTGCTTGAGTTCTTCAACAACACCTGCGGCTAACTGTTGAAGCAAAAGCAGAAAAACATTAGAAAATTTTATACCCTCCGGTAATTTGTGCAACCAATCAATTATCAACATGAACAGAAGAAAAGGTAAGGTAAAGTACGATTACAAATTTTTTCTGTTTTTATTTTTAGATTGAGAGGAAAAAAAGAAAAGAAAAAGAGATCATTACAAATTGTTTCCTCTTTTTAAACATTCATTACATAAATATAAATAGTTCCCTCAATCTGTTAATCTAAACACTCAAGATGTCCACCATTGAACAACTCCCAACAGTCTCATGAAGCAGCAACAAGTCTTCTAAGGGGGGAAAAAGGGAATATTTATATATCACAAACACCCAAAGAAATAAATCCAGAAACATTTGTGGTAAATGCACAGATCCTACAAATGTTATTCCACTTATCTTTCCGACATCATGTAGAAACACGCCAGGGATCTTTAGGTGGCTTGAATTACCAATAGTCTCCACATGAACAACTCTCATCCTCACAAGAATGGAGCTGATTTGAACCCCTTACTATCATTTTTCTTTCAACAATCTTGGAAATAAGTTTAATGGCAGTATGGCAATCTACACAAGTTCTTAAATTGTTAAAAAGCTTGATTGACGTTCCTGGTGGAGTTGAAATGATTCTAATTGCAACTGCAGGCTTCTCACTGTGGTGGGAGAGATTTTGCACCATCTGTTCCTCCTCAACATCATGTAGCACAAGTATACATGTACCTCTCTCTAAATCTCAAACCTGGTTCTTTACCAACCCTTTGTCATCCATAGCATTTCTAACCTTTGCCACCTCACCCCACATACCAGCAGTAGCATACATGTTGATCAGCGTAACATAAGTAGCTGGATTCTCAGGTTCTACCTCAAATAATGCTTCTGTTACATCCTTTGCGAATTCAAAGTTTCAATGAAATTCTACATCAACCAAGTAGGGAATCCCATAAGATTTTATGTGGCTTCATAGACATTTTGTTAATAATATTCTCAGCTTTTCCAAACCAGTGAGCTTGGGCGAACAAATCAAAATACAAGCATAATGATCTTATGTATGTGTTAATACATCTTTTTCTTTTATCAAGTGGAAATATGCAAGTCCTCTATCAACTAATCCAGCATGGATACAAGCAGAAAGAACTCCAACAAAAGTAATGTGGTCAGGCTGAGGTCCTGATTTAGTTGACCATTTTGAGCATATCCACCAATCAGGCAAGTCTATGAAACTAAATCTAGTCAAGGCATCCCTTTAAATACCCTTCTTTCATTCTCAATATTCCCACACTTTGAAATTTGAATACATAGGAACAAAAGAACTTGCTGCAAATGAAAAGGGATCAAACCCTATTTGTGTCATGTAGCCACGAACTTGCTTCCAGGACCTCTGCAACATGATCAGCACATGCATTTATAGCCCCAGCAAACCTGAAATCATAAAGCCCAATCCCTGATCTCATCAACGCCGAGAACAAAGCAAATCCATCTTCACTAATCCCATGCTCAATGTATCTATCTATCATTGCTGTCCATGAAACAACATCAATCCAGCTTCGCTAGTCCCATCCTCCTCTATACTCCCGCATTTCCCATACATGTCTGATAAACACTCAAAACCACCTCATCCAAATCCAATCCAATCCACATTATATATCCATGAATCTCTGTACGTAAATTTGGAATTGTAGCTGCAGCAGCAAGAGCAATAGATACATACTGTGAACTTATTTGATTTTGAAGTCTCATGTCTTGACATCATCCTGTAAAATTCCAAAGCCTCTTTAGGCCAGTCATGGTGAATGTACCACGATATCATTGCAGTCCACGAAAAATTCTCTATTTGGGGCATTTCATTGAACAACTTTCTAGCCTATTTAAGCTTCCCCACTTTTGCATAGCCAAATATCATTGTGTTCCATGAACACAAATCCCTTTCACCCATTTCATCGAACAGTTTCTGGGCATCCCCAATACTCCCCAGTCCCCACATTTCACATACTGACATACATATCAGGGAAACGATCACAAGTGAAAACCCCAGGCACGAACCCAGACGGTTTGGTGTGAGCATGGACTTTCTTGCCCTCTTAAAGAGCCCCATGCTTGCTGGGAACAAAGTTGTACGAGGTTTGAGTATATTGAAGCAAGCAATTGTACCGATTCTCTTAAGCGGCTTTGCTCGCACAGAGTGTCTATGGCTTCTTTCAAACTGTTGTTTTCACATAAGGGGGTTAATGAGACTATGAGAGATTCTTCGGCATTGGACTTGAAGAAAGTTTTCTGAGAAAGAGTCTGGATTTTCTGAAAGGAAAAAGAGTGAGTTAAGGGGAAGAGGATAACTGAGACAAAGAATGAGAAAAGCTAGCCGTAGCAACCAGCAAGCCCAAAATTTGAAGAAAACGAGAGAAAAGGCCTAGGCGGCCCAAAATTTGATACTATGCTTTGACAAAAGTGGCCCAAAGACTGACCCACTTTCTCGTCCACAGGGATAGCCTCTCTCTTTTTTCTTCTTCATTTTGGGCCAAGCCCATTGTGCCCTTATAGTTGTGGGTGTGCCCAAAGTGTAATCACAATGTAATAGGATTTTTTTTGAAAATTTCTCAATTTATCTATTTTATGGTTCAAATTTTATCTCATAAATCTAACAGTATTTATTATGTCATTTAAAATTTTAAAAGATATTACAAACTGTAATATTTAATCAAAACCTTTAAATAGAGTCCATAAAATCAATTCCCTCCATTTTATTTCAAAGGAAGTGAATGATAATCCAATCACAATAGCCTTACTTCGCGTCCCTGGAAACTCTAGCCACAAAACCTGTCGCGTACTCAAATCCCTCGTAAAGTCTTGAGACACAATTTATGCTACAATTTTTATGCAACTATGAATTTTCAAAGTGTGAGCAGTGTTGATACAATGGTGGTGATCCACCGCTAACAGTTTGCCAACTCAGTAGCACAGTTTACCAATTCTTTAGTAGCAGGTGTGTTAGTAGCTGCGTTGTCCTTCTACAGATCACAGTCAACGGCATCCAGAAGGACGAAAAAAGTTAACGCTCTAAGCCTAAAACTCTCGGAAACTTCCAGGTTCGTGGTATGACGCGCAATTGTGGAGAAAAGTGTATTTTGACTACTTTCGACTTCGTTTACTTCCCTTTAATTATTTCTTCTCCAGTCTCCACGAAAAGCATACTGAGAAGAATGAACAACAAGTGTTAAAACTTTTACAACACCCTTCTTTCAATCAAACTCGAAACCGGTCGAAAAAAGTTAACGCTCTAAGCCTAAAACTCTCGGAAACTTCCAGGTGACGCGCAATTGTGGAGAAAAGTGTATTTTGACTACTTTTGACTTCGTTTACTTCCCTTCAATTATTTCTTCTCCAGTCTCCACGAAAAGCATACTGAGAAGAATGAACAACAACAAGTGTTAAAACTTTTACAACACCCTTCTTTCAATCAAACTCGAAACCGGTAGAAACTCTTCACCTTTGGTTTCTTCAATGGAATCAAAAATTGCCCCTTCCACCAACTCTGATCAGCCTGGTATCCCAATTAATGAATTATTCCCAGCATACGAGTCTTCCTCATGTTCAGATTCAGAATCTAATGAAACAGTTTCGGAACGCTCTTATCTCATATCGTCAATCTTCCCAGCTTATATATCTGAAACTAATAGTCCGTCCAGCTATGATGGAAATCCCTATTTCCATTCAATACAATCTTATTTCACTGCATATAGATCGACTTCTGAAATAAGTGAGGAATCTTCTACACACGAATACAATTTCTCAGCCACTACTGTTGGATTGTTCGGCGGTGTTCATAAAGGTACAGAATTGATTGAGGTAACAAGGCCGGTAACAAGGGCGGCTCTTAGGGTGGCATTTGGAGAGGGCTTTGCGGTGTTACATGACACAGTTAAAGATGTGGCAAGCAAAGTCCTCATGTTCAAATCTATTCTTAAAAGCCTCAAAGCCACGCTAGATATTATAGCGCCTATCGTCAATGATATTGAACGATTAGACGAACATCGTCCAGAAGCGGAAATACAGAGGTTGATTGAAGTAATGAAGAAGGGCGAGAAGCTCATTCGCAAGTGCTCGAAAGTTCAGTGGTGGGACTGCTTTTCAAAATTCTATTACTCGATCAAACTTTGCGAGTTCGACGAGGCTATTGTGAGATTCTTTCAGCTTAGTAAGCAAGCACATAGCACAAGGAGGTGCTTGGAGATTTGGATAATTAAGGTGAAGCTTATTCGGGAGAAACAGCGGCTGTCTTGCGCTGTTAGTAAACCCCCGAAATTTACTGTTGGGTTGGATTTGCCAATGAAGGAGTTGAAGACACTGCTGTTGAAGGAGGAGGTGCAGCTGCTTCTTTTGACTGCTCCTGGAGGCTGCGGAAAGACCACATTGGTTCAAATGCTTTGTCAGGATGAGCAAATTAAAGGTACAAATCTCTTTTCTTTTCTTTTCTTTTTTTAGCAGAAAACTGGGAACCAAGAACAGAAGAATCAAAAGCTACCCACAACAGATTGTGGATGGAACATTTTGCTAAAATACGAGGGGATAGAGTTTAACTCTAAATCAGTTTGGATGAATCTTCTTCCAATCCTGTTCTTATGAGTCGCAGAGTGGGTTGGAGGAAGATTCATTCAAAGAGGTTGAAAGATTAACTCAGTCCAATATGAGGGGCTCTATTATCAAATATCAACACAAGATTTTGAGTGACTTTCAAAAATTAGCCTTTCCAAACTGAGTCCAAGCAAGATGGACTGACCAAAGGATAGCCTCGGCCTCTGCTCGGAGAGGGATAATGGTTTGAACCTTTTTAGAGAAAACAAATACCGGTATCTTTCTCCAATCTCTATACTTGACTGCTAAAAATTTGAGTGCTACTAATAAATTATGTCCGAAAATATATAAAATGTAGCTATAAATACATATTTATTAATTATTTAATTTTCATGTCCCCGCTGTATCTTGTATAATTTGTTTAGAGTTGTTGTCATTGTATCTCGTGTCATATCATGTCTGTGCTTCTGATATTGCATTCACACTTGGAAATCTGAATTTCTGCAAGTACTGTTTCAAAAAAAAAAAGTCTCATTTATGTTCATTCTTTTGTTTTGGCCCTTTCAATAGTCGTAGCAGTGTTTTTGGCATATTTCAGCCTTTCCTTTGTTTTTTGTTTTTTTTTAAAAACACTAGTGTCTTCATAATTGGTGGTGTTTCTCAAAAAATTGTTTTTGCTCACTTCTTACCCTTGCTGTATTGGGATTGGGATTGGGAATTATGTTCATATGACTTGACCACTATGTGTGCTTCTGTGTGTAATGTTATGACTTATGAGACATGAAATGTGCCTTTGTGGTAGCTTTCTAACTACATTGTGTTTGGACAGGCACATTTAAGGACAATATTCTCTTTGTCAACGTTTCAAAAGCTACCAACGTGACAGTCATTGTACAAAGGCTATTTAGTTATAAGAATATGCAGCCTAATTTTCAAATTCAAAATGATGAAGATGCAATTGACCAGCTACCGCAACTGCTGAATCATATTGGACCTAATCCTATACTGTTGATCCTGGATGATGTCTGGCTTGGATCAGAATCCCTTCCTGAAAAGTTTAAGTTGAATATTCCAAATTACAAAATTTTGGTTACTTCAAGAACTGCATTTCCAAGATTTGAATTTACATATAACTTAAAACCGCTAAATGAGGTAGATGCAATGACTCTTTTTTGTCGCTCAGCATCCCTGCAAGATGGGAACTCTCACATTCCAGAAGAAGATATCAAAAAGGTACTTTTTCAATCTGTGATATATATGTATATCTTCTGTCACATACATAACTACCCAAAAGGCAAAAGTTGATTGAAAAGAAAGGAAAAAAAAATTTCATACAAACCATTTTTTCATATTTCCAAACAATTTAATGTGGTTTAGTAATTAAAATCTTGGTCAATATTACTCCCGATACCTCCAAACAATACCTGAGTTTATTTGGTTTCTTGAATTGCAGATAGTAAGAGGCTGTGGGGGGTTCCCGTTGGCCCTTGAAGTGATTGGATGCTCATTGTGTGGGCAGCCTGCAGTGGTATGGTATAGTAAACTAATGAAATGGTCGGATGGTCAATTTTTTCTCAATTCTGATTATGACCTGCTTGCTCATCTCCAAAAAGGCCTAGAATTTCCAAATGACAAGATCATCATCAAAGAGTGTTTCATGGACCTGGGTTCATTTCCTGAAGACCAAAGGATCCCTATTGCTGCCCTCATTGATATGTGGGCAGAATTATATGAACTAGATGAAGATGGTGCCATTGCCAATTTGCATGAACTCACCACTCTAAATCTGGCTAGCCTCGTGATGTCAAGGTATATTGGATTTTTATTTACTATAATATGATTTTCATGTAGTGTGATTTCTTCATGTAATTATTGCTAGTTGCTAGTTGTAAATGTTATAACTCTATGCATGGCCTAAGGCCCAAAATATTTTATCATGTCTTATGGCTTAAAAAAAAACTTCGGGTGGCAATTGCTAATATGTTTTTATAGTTTATTTGACATGTCAAAGGAAAATTTAGGATTTTTCATACAATTGATGTGAAAGGTGATTACTACAAAGAGCTAGAAAGAAGGAAACTTATATCAAACTAGAAACAATAAGAGATTCCAACAACTTTTATTAGTCTAAACCTTTTTTTGCTGCTTGTCTCACAGACACTTGGATTCAATTATTGTAGATAGAAACTGAGTCTTGATTTCCCTTGGTTGTCATTATATTCTTAATTTTGTTGGATGATAATAGAATATATATTTTTCATATGAAAGGACTGAACAACTTGAATATGTTCTAAGCTTCCAATTTTTCCCATTCACCAGGAAAGATGCATGGGAGGTCAACAGCTGTTTCAATGAAGACTTTGTCACACAGTATGATATTCTTAGAGAGCTTGCTTTGCATCAGAGCAGCCAGGAGCCTATTGGACAAAGGTCAAGACTGATTATGAACATAAGTGAAAACAATCTACCAGAGTGGTGGAAGGAACAGAAACAACTACTCATCAAAGCTCGCTTATTATCTATCTCAACTGGTTGGCACATTTTCTCTCTATCAAAGATACACACACATACACTGATGTAACCTACATAATATTGATTGCTTGTCACACTGTATACAATTATTTTTGCAGATGAATTGTTCTCGTGGACTTGGTGCAAAATTCAAGCACCCAATGTTGAGGTTCTAGTTCTGAATTTTCAGACACAGAATTATACCTTGCCTGAGTTTGTGGAGAAAATGGATAAACTCAAGGTTCTGATAGTCACTAATTATGGTTTCTTTCATGCTGAAATAAGCAATTTTCAACTGCTCGGTTCCCTACCCAATTTAAAGAGGATCAGATTAGAGAAAGTTTCAATTTTTTCCCTTTGCAAGACCCTTGTACCATTGAAGAGTTTGAAGAAAATATCCTTGTTTATGTGTAATATTGGTAGGGCTTTTGAAAATTGTACTATCCAGGTTTCAGATGCATTGCCAAATCTAACAGAGATAAGCATTGACTATTGCAATGATATGGTGGAATTGCCTGTTGGATTGTGTGATATTGTCCACCTAAAAAAACTCAGCATCACTAGTTGTTATAAGTTGTTTGCACTGCCTGAAGGAACTAAAAAACTGGTGAATTTAGAAGTGCTAAGGCTTAGGTCATGTTTTGATTTGTCAGAGTTGCCAGAGTCAATTAGAAGCCTACATAAGTTACGCATTCTTGACATATCTGACTGCCTACGCATTAGCAAGCTGCCCGAATACATTGGTGAGTTGTGTAATTTAAAAGAGCTCAACATGAAAGGGTGTTTGACATTGCGTAATCCGTTGCCTGAATCAACATTGGATCTTGAGCAGTTAGAGCTTGTGATATGTGATGAAGAGAGGGCCAAGTTATGGGAGCCTATCAAGGAAATCCTCCCCGGGCTTAAGGTAAAAGTAGCTAAAAAAAATATCAACTTGAATTGGCTTCCTAAGTAATGATTCTGAGAATTGTTTCTTCTTTAAAAATGTTGTACTTTTTTAAATAGGTACTTTTCAATCTGTAGAAAACCTAAATCTAGAACAAACATAAAATGGAGAGAAATATAATTGAGAAGAGATTGAAAGAGAGGAAGAGTAATGGAGGCTAGGGCTTTTCACATGATTTGGTTATGTGAGTCTACGTCCACAGGATGAAGCCAATAGATTACATTTTTATTAATTCACTGTGTGATATTTTTGGATGGATTATAATGTGTTGTGAGGTGTCCTATTAATACATAAAACTACTAACACAACTATGATATCGAACCAATGTGAAATTCTAAACAATATTCCTTAACACAATGATATATATATATATATATATATATATGCATGAAATATGCTTAATTTTTTTGTACTTTTGCCTTTTGGGTAAGGTATGTACATGACCAAAGATATGCATTCTTTTTCTTTTTTGATGGGTTCATAATACCATATTTACCTGCCAAAATCATGTTTCTATACTTACACATACATTTAGGCTTACTTGTTTTGTTTCCAGTAACCCAGTTGTCTCCAAACCTTAACTGAAAAGAAGGGGAAATAATTTGTCATACAAAACCTGTTTTCCTATTTCCAAACAATAAGTGTGGTTTAGATAATTAAAATCTCGGCCAATATTACCACTGTAACCTCCAAACAATAACTGAGTTTATTTGGTTCCTTGAATTGCAGATAGTAAGAATCTGTGGGGGGTTCCCACTTGCCCTTAAAGTGATTGGCGGCTCACTATGTGGGCAGCATCCACTGGTAAGGGAAAGTAGACTAATGGACTGGTCTGATGGTCAACTTTTTTTCAATTCAGATACTGAGCAACTTGCTTATCTCCAAAAAAGCCTAGAATTTCCAGATGACAAGCTTAACGTCAAAGAGTGTTCCATGGACCTGGGTTCATTTCCTGAACTGGAACACTTTAAAAATGGTAAACAAAAGGGGTCATCATCATCAAAAACTATTGGAACTGCGGACATTAATCTGATGGATGACTTTGTTGAAATGGAAAGAATAGCGTTAGTCTCTGCTGATAAACCATTTGGAGATTCTCATGCTTCTCAGCCCTTGGAAACTGAATTAAATGGGGATTCCTCAGAGTTAAAGGGTAGGGAGATAGTTCCGTTGTCTGACTCTGAATCAGGCTTCATTGTTTCAAACCAGGAAATCAGGTCCAAAGATACAATAATTGGCAAAGCTCCTGGTTGGCTTCAGGATGTACTGAAAGTGGTCTTGGAGCAAAACCGTGTTACACAGAGAAACCCTGATGAAATACTTGAGGATATTAAAGCAGCTTTGGTGTATATAAATCGTCCAAACCTCAGAGAAGTTGTTGATGCAAAGGAAAGTTCAAATAATCCGGATGCATCCAATCCCCCACCTTTGAATGGCTACATCTCTTGGAAGCCATCAAATGGCCATCATATTCAAATGGAAGAGCTTCATTCTAATGTGAGGGAAGAAAATAGGAAACTGAGAGAAGAATTTATGAATTCGGAATCTGCAAAGAAAGACTTGGAAGGGAGGCTTCAGTCTGCTACTGATAAGAGTGAATCCCTGATGAATCAACTCCTTGAATCAGAAAAAACCATTGTGAGCTTGCAAACTGAGTTGGAAACTCTAAAAGAATCGAAAGGAAGGATTGAGGATCACATTGGAAGTCAAAAGTTGATGAATGAAGATCAAGATAGACAGCTTGCAGCAGCCAGAGCGGAATTAAATGAGGCTCGACATAAGTTTTCATCACTAGAAGTGGAGTTGGATAATAAAAATAGCTGTTGTAAAGAATTGGAGGCCACATGTCTTGAACTGCAACTCCAGCTTGATCGGTACTAATTTTTTTAATGATTTTAATTCTGTAAATATAATCATTACTTCTATTTATCTGCATTATTGAGGTATATCTTTTATATGATATATTTTCAGCATTACAAAGAAGAAAAGCCCGAACCATGACCTCAATCAGGAAGAAAAGCAACTTCGGATTGTAAGTTCATATGGTGTTAGCGGATGGTACTTAAGTTGTAGGGAAATACTCCATATTTTTGTTTGCATAATCTGGTAATTTTACGATAATTGAAGCTGCCTTGTTGTAGATGTTAACTCTTTGAATGTTTATATATACCTATTTCACTAAAATTTGCAATATAGAATGGGTATTTGACTGTAAAAATATTCTTGTTGCATATAGAGAATATGATCAGACTACAAAATTGTTTTTGTTGACAAATAAACGTGCTTCCCCTACTGGAGCATAACATGCGACTTGCTTGAGAATGTTTTTAAGTTTTTCTTAGACAAAAAATGAATCAAATTGATCAATGCTGTATGAAGCCTTGAATGTAGGAGATTCATGCGGAAAACAACTAAGAAGCTGGTAGGAGAGGCATTGAACTGAACTTCTCAAATTCAATTTCTCTTATGCTGAAAAGAGAGGACTTTATGTAAAAAACAAGACTATTATAATGTATTCTATGAGTATGACTCTTACAAATGTCATTGTAATTTAGAGATTTTTGAACATTGGCTTACTTGTGCTTAAGTTACATTTTAGGCATATTACCTGCCTCTCTTGAGTGAAGGGCTGTTGATAAATTAATCGTGCAGGATTGGGAGATTACAGCTGCTTCAGAAAAGTTGGCAGAGTGCCAGGAGGCTATTCTAAACATGGGCAAGCAGTTGAAGGCATTGGCTGCACCAAGGGAAGCAGCCCTTTTTGACAAGGTCATAGCTACCCCCACTGACACAATTACCACCACCACTGCCACAGCCAGAGCCACGACCCCAAGCCCAAGCCCAACCCCACCCAAGGACAAGAGCATGAACCAGCACTGCTCTCAAATGGATCAGATGCTAGCAGCGGATGATGCTGCGGCTAAAGCTCTTAAATCTACAAAGATCAAAGAAATCGATGGCAATTCCACTAGAGAAGACAATGGGGCATTCCAACCTCTAGAAAGAATTCCTGTTTTAAATGGGGTTAAACACGAGGATGACAATAATACAGCTGGTTCTTTGGCAATTGTGCCTACCAAGAAACGGGGAGGTGGGAGTTTTTGGAGAAAGCCGTTGTGGAGAAAGAAGAAAGGTAACAGCAAGAAAAGTAAAAACATCTCTTCCATTGCCCCATGACAACATCACAGTACTCATAAAGTGATGGCAAGCTTGGTGATCAGGGTTCAATTTTTTTTTTTTTTTTTTTTTATAATGGCTGTTGTTCGATTTGTTGTATAGAATTGGGAAATAATGTCTCTGGCTTTTATTAATCATGTTAGAAAAAGAGAGAGTGAAAGTCTTGCATGTTGTGTATTAATGCAATAATGCTGTATATAAAACTGATGCCGAGATATGATAGGGTTTACTGCCTAGTGAGCCTAGTCTAATATCAGGATCCTTTTAGTCATTTGGTATTAGGAATTGCAAATGAGCCGTTCTTGGTTTTTCCAAACAGTGGAGCATTTCGTCAACTAAGATCCATGCAAGAGTAATGTATATATATATTACGATAAATTACACTAACATCTCTCAAGATTTAGTGAAATGACATTCCGCTCCCAAAAGTAAACAAAAAAATAACAGTCCCACCATTGAGGTTTAAAATATGGTTGTCATTAGTTAATAACCTTTACAGAATATTCAGTTTTTTGAAAAGATTCCCAAAACTAAAGCTCTAACCTAGTTAGTGACACTTTTTGTGTTATGTAACCACGAACTTGCTTGCGCAGGTCCTCTGCAACATAATCAGCACAAGCATTTAAAAACCCAGCAAACTTGAAATCATTAGACCCAAACCCCGATCTCATCAACACTGAGAACAAAGTAAATCCCTCTTCTCTATTCCCATCCTGAATTTATCTAGAAATCACTGCTGTCTACAAAACAGCATCCCTATCCACCATCTTGTCAAAAATGTGCCACAATCCAAACCACCTCATCCAAATCCAATCCAATCCACATTATATATCCATGAATCTCGTTGCCTGTACGTAATTTGGAATTGTAGCTGGAGCAGCATTGTACCACAATATCATTGCGGTCCACGAAAATTCTCTCTTTGAGGCATTTCATTGGACAACTTTCTAGCCAGTTTAAGCCTCCCCACTTTTGCATAGCCAAATAACATTGTGTTGCAAGAAAACAAATCCTTATCACCCATTTCATCGAACAATTTCTGGGCATCCCCAATATTCCCACATTCTACATACATATCAAGGAAACGATTACAAATTGGTGTGAGCATGGATTTTCTTGCCTCTTAAAGTCAGCCCCATGCTGGGGACAAAGTTGTGTGAGGTTCGACAAAATTATTTCAGTTATCTAAATTAGAAAATTGTGCGCCATTTACGGGGTTTACGTAGTCTAAACTTTATTTCCTTCCCTGCCATTTACGTGGGACCTTTTCACACACAGACTTTGTACATATTGGAAAATCATGATGTTGATGTTGATGTTGCGCTTCTAGTTCTAGATGGGGAAGCTGGCCATTGCTATAGCGATTGGCGATTAGCGAATCAAATCCTTACTTCCCAAATAATACAGTTGTACACTGCAATTAGTATTTAGTAGTATGGGCCGGGAATTTTCAAAGAAATATATAGGAAGAAAAAGCAGGGAAAGAAAGTACTTCAAAATCAAAATCGCTTCCATGTTCCTATTATAAATATGGATGGTGTTTTTTGCAACAAAAAACACGCACAATGGAAGCTGTATCAGCATGTCTTGGGGAGGCAGTCTTTGGGGGACTTTTGCATGTTGCTATACGTGCAATAAACAGAGCTTTAAAATTCAAATCCATTCTCACACCCCTTGAAACCACAATCTTTTCAGTAACTTCAACAATAAATGACATCAATCAGTTAAACGGCCAAGAGGCCCAAGACCTTGAAAATGCTTTAATGGATGAACTACATAAGTTGATCCAAGAGTTGATGAAAGCAAAGCAGCTTGTTCGAAGGTGCTCGGAGGTTGCCTGGTGGAACTATTACAAGAAGTACAGGTACTCCAAGAAGCTAGTGGAATTCGATGCTTCTCTTCGTGGGCTGCAGATTAAAATGGATTCGCTGATTAAGGATATCAAAAATGTTAAGCGGATTTTGGATGAGATAGAGGCACTGAATAGGAGAGTGGCTCAAATGGAACAGCATGACAGAAATGAAATAAGTTTTTGAGTGAGATTTCTGGATTAAGGAGAATTGTCCAAACCTTGCCACGTCAAATCATTCTCTACTTGAGATCACTTTTGAGTTTCCACAAGTTCCCGTATCAAAGGTTAACAACAGCCTTTGTCCAAGAATATGGCAAAGCGAACTAGTTGTAGGAAAAGATGAATGCAAATCCTTATAAAGATGATTCATATACAATGGAAAACTAGTGGGGTGTGGTAGTTGCATATTTAATAAATCATGTAATTCCATGCTTTGTACAAATGTTTTTTTAATGTCTTCCTATTATGTATGATAACAATGCAAAATCCAAAAGTCAAAAGGGTTGATGTTGTAATCGTATTTGATACAAAAATAAATGAAGCAACATCCTGAAAGCTTCATCTTGAGGCGTTCATGATATTGCAGTTTCTTACCATCAAGCCTAGCAAATACACATTATATAGAGAGCTAAATTAAACTGGAATTTTGATAGTCACTTCTGATTGCCACATTCTTCTATTTTCCGCTACATTTGAACCGAAAAGCCATTTTGCACCGAAGAGATAGATCAAGATTACTATCAGCTTCTTGTAAAGAAGTCTTTTAGAGGCTATATAGAGCAGGTACAAGATGAGCTTGCCAAATTTCAAGCAATTAATGACAGAATTGTTAAATTAGGATATTTCTACAAACAAGAAATCATGCCAGCATGTTGCATAAGGCTTTTGTTGAGTATAGTTATGCAAATTACTACCATTCGAGGAGCTCACAAACCAGAATACAGAGATAAGATAATCAAGAGTTTAAAAAAACGGTTCGACTCTAGTTCTTATATCAACTGGTCTCGCACAAGCCTTGATGAGCAGAAGGTTAATTGGGTTATCAATTATGCTCTCCTAGAGGGAAATGGAAGTCCATCAAAGCCGGACTATGGGGTGTAGTTGCATACGATGGTATGGCAGTGCATTTTGGCCATAAAAGGAGCTTTGTTTAATTGCTGTGTGATCATAGGGATGAAATGCTCATGGCAAAATTGATGAGCATTTTGACACCCAGGTTCTCAAAGTCCCATCTTGGAATAGCAATGAAGACTTTGAAGGCACTCTTAAGGCACAGTTTAGTGTAATATCATAGGCTGTATATATGGCAGGCTTGCATAGCTAAATACTATACAATCCAACATTGAATATAGAAGCATGTCACATCAATTTTAACAAATCTGTAATAATACTGAATAAAAGAAGAATAAAGTGATGACAGAAGCTATTTGATGCAATGGACAATTGTCAAGACAGAATGCTGATGCTTGCTTGAGTTCTTCAACAACACCTGCGGCTAACTGTTGAAGCAAAAGCAGAAAAACATTAGAAAATTTTATACCCTCCGGTAATTTGTGCAACCAATCAATTATCCACCATTGAACAACTCCCAACAGTCTCATGAAGCAGCAACAAGTCTTATAAGGGGGGAAAAAGGGAATATTTATATATCACAAACATCCAAAGAAATAAATCCAGAAAGATTTGTGGTAAATGCACAGATCCTACAAATCTTATTCCACGTATCTTTCCGACATCATGTAGAAACACACCAGAGATCTTTAGGTGGCTTGAATTACCAATAGTCTCCACATGAACAACTCTCATCCTCACAAGAATGGAGCTGATTTGAACCCCTTACTATCATTTTTCTTTCAACAATCTTGGAAATAAGTTTAATGGCAGTATGGAAATCTACACAAGTTCTTAAATTGTTAAAAAGCTTGATTGACGTTCCTGGTGGAGTTGAAATGATTCTAATTGCAACTGCAGGCTTCTCACTGTGGTAGGAGAGATTTTGCACCATCTGTTCCTCCTCAACATCATGTAGCACAAGTATACATGTACCTCTCTCTAAATCTCAAACCTGGTTCTTTACCAACCCTTTGTCATCCATAACATTTCTAACCTTTGCCACCTCACCCCACATACCAGCAGTAGCATACATGTTGATCAGGGTAACATAAGTAGCTGGATTCTCAGGTTCTACCTCAAATAATGCTTCTGTTACATCCTTTGCGAATTCAAAGTTTCCATGAAATTCTACATCAACCAAGTAGGGAAGCCCATAAGATTTTATCAGGCTTCATAGACATTTTGTTAATAATATTCTCAGCTTTTCCAAACCAGCGAGCTTGGGCCAATAAATCAAAATACAAGCATAATGATCTTATGTATGTGTTAATACATCGTTTTCTTTTATCAGGTGGAAATATGCAAGTCCTCTATCAACTAATCCAGCATGGATACAAGCAGAAAGAACACCAACAAAAGTAATGTGGTCAGGCTGAGGTCCTGATTTAGTTTGACCATTTTGAGCATATCCACCAATCAGGCAAGTCTATGAAACTAAATCTAGTTGAGGCTCCCTTTAAATACCCTTTTTTTCCATTCTCAATATTCCCACACTTTGAAATTTGAATACATATGAACAAAAGAACTTGCTGCAAATGAAAAGGGATCAAACCCTATTTGTGTCATGTAGCCACGAACTTGCTTCCAGGACCTCTGCAACATGATCAGCACATCCATTTATAGCCCCAGCAAACCTGAAATCATTAAGCCCAATCCCCGATCTCATCAACGCCGAGAACAAAGCAAATCCATCTTCACTAATCCCATCCTCAATGTATCTATCTATGATTGCTGTCCATGAAACAACATCAATCCAGCTTCACTAGTCCCATCCTCCTCTATACTCCCGCATTTCTCATACATGTCTGATAAACACTCAAAACCACCTCATCCAAATCCAATCCAATCCACATTATATATCCATGAATCTCTGTACGTAAATTTGGAATTGTAGCTGAAGCAGAAAGAGCACTAGATACATACTGTGAACTTATTTGAATTTGAAGTCTCATGTCTTGACATCAACCTGTAAAATTCCAAAGCCTCTTTAGGCCAGTCGTGGTGAAGGTACCACGATATCATTGCAGTCCACGAAAAATTCTCTCTTTGGGGCATTTCATTGAAAAAAATTTCTAGCCTATTTAAGCTTCCCCACTTTTGCATAGCCAAATATCATTGTGATCCAAGAACACAAATCCCCTTTACCCATTTCATCGAACAGTTTCTAGGCATTCGCAATACTCCCCACATTTCACATACATATAAGGGAAACGATCACAAATGAAAACCCCGGGCACGAACCCAGATGGTTTGGTGTGAGCATGGACTTTCTTGCCCCCTTAAAGAGCCCCATGCTTGCTGGGAACAAAGTTGTACGAGGTTCAAGTATATTGAAGCAAGCAACTGTACCGATTCTCTTAAGCGGTTTTGCTCGCAAAGAATGTGTATGGCTTCTTTGAAACTGTTTTTTTCGCATAAGGGGGTTAATGAGAGATTCTTCGGCATTGGACTTGAAGAAAGTTTTCTGAGAAAGAGTCTGGGTTTTCTGAAAGTAAAAAGAGTGAGTTAAGCAAAAGATGATAACTGAGACAAAGAATGAGAATAGCTACCCGTGGCAACCAGCAAAGCACAAAATTTGAAGAAAAGGAGCGAAAAGGCCTTGGCGGCCCAAAATTTGAAACTCGGCTTTGACAAAATGGGCCCAAGCACTGACCCACTTTCTCGTCCAAAGGGATAGCCTCTCTCTTTTTTGTTCTTCATTTTGGGCCTAGCCCATTGTGCCTTATGGTTGTGGGTGTGCCCAAATTATAATCACAATAGCCTTGCTTTGCGTCTTGGAAACATATATTTTTTTTTATTTTTTATTTTTAACTCACACAATTATATTTTGAAAATTCCGATGATCAAACTCACATCCTTATAGAGGAGTGTAGTTTTCTGAGAAAAGGAATTATTACTGGACCGAATACCTAATTACTCTAGCCACACATGACTGCGTACTCAAATCCCTCGCAAAGTCTTGAGACAAAATTTAATGCTACAATTCATAGTTGTTGCATAAAAATTGTAGCATTAAATTTTGTAGGTGCTTAGTAGGTGCGTGAGTATGTCAACGGCATCCAGAAGAACGAAAGTTAACGGTCTAAGCCTAAAACTCTCGGAAACTTCCAGGTTCGTGGTATGACGCGCAATCGCGAAGAAGAGTCTATTTTGATTACTTTTGTCTTCGTTTACTTCCCTTTAATTCTTTCTTCTCCACGAGAAGCATACTGAGAAGTGAGAAGAATGAACAACAAGTGTTAAAAACTTTTAGAACACCCTTCTTTCAATCAAACTTGAAACCGGTAGAAACTCTTCACCTTTGGTTTCTTCAATGGAATCAAAAATTGCCCCTTCCACCAACTCTGATCAGCCTGGTATCCCAATTAATGAAGACAGAATTCCACATGCTACAGGTCATTCTATATCGTTATTATTCCCAGGTCATTCTCCCTCAGGTTCATATTCAGAATCTTATCAAAAAGTTCCAGTACTATCTTATTCTATATCGGCAATCTTCCCAGCAAATACGTCTGAAACTAATAGTTCGTACAGCGATCATAGGAATTCCTTTTCTCATTCAATACAATCTTATTTCCCTGTATATAGATCGACTTCTGAAAGAAGTGAGGAATCCTCTTCTTTTTCTCGTTTTGCTGAATGTGAGGAACCCTCTTCTTCATACGAATACGATTTCTCACCCACCACTATTGGATTGTCCGGCGCGGTCCATATAGCCTCAGGGGCGACTCTTGGAGCAGCATTTGGAGAGAGCTTTGCGATTTTACATGACACGGTTAAGGAAGTGGGAAGAAAAGCCCTTATATCCAAACCTATTCTTATACGCCTCAAATACACGCTAGATCGTTTAGCACCAATTGTGAATGATATAGAACAATTAAGCAAACAACTTGATAGCCCAGAAGCGGAAACAAAGGGCTTGATCGAAGAAATGAAGAAGGGAGCAAAGCTGGTTCGCAAGTGCCTGAAAATCCGGTTGTGGAACTACGTGTATTACTCCAACAAACTTAACAAGTTGGACGAGACCATCCTCAGGTTCTTTCAGGTTGATTTGCAAGTACAGAACACAAGGAATGGATTACAAGTAAAGAACACAAGGAATGGGTTACGAGTAAAGAACACAAGGAATGGGTTACGAGTACAGAACACAAGGAATGGGTTACGAGTAAAGAACACAAGGAATGGGTTACGAGTACAGAACACAAGGAATGGGTTACAAGTACAGAACACAAGGAATTGGTTACAAGTACAGAACACAAGGTTTGGGTTGCTGCCTACAATTTCGGAGACTAGGGGTTTGTCCGGGGTTACACCTGGGGTGTCTTGCGCTGTTAGTAAAACCCGGGAGTTTATTGTCGGGTTGGATATGCCATTAAAGGAGTTGAAGACGCTGCTGTTGAAGGAGGAGGTGCAGCTGCTTCTATTGACTGCTCCTGGAGGATGCGGGAAGACCACATTGGTGCAAATGCTTTGTCAAGATGAGCAAATTCAAGGTACTTCCATTTATTTTATTTTCTTTTGTGTCATTGTGTGTTTGCGCGGGAGGGTGTGTGATTTTACTTTTAAAAAAGTATAGAGACATCTTCAATCCCCAGAGTATGATGCAGCTAGAGTTGGCCATATCTATAGTCTTGCTCGATCTAAGTTAAGTTTGTTTAGAGATTTTTCTGTTGCTCATGTGTTACGGGAGGGCAATTCTGTTGCTCATCGCCTTGCTAAATTTGCTAGAAATGTTACTGGTTCTCAAGTATGGCTGGAGCATGTTCCTTCCTTTCTTGGCCAGTGTTTAGCTTTTGATGTTCCTGTTCAGTTTCGTTAATTTAATATCGATGTTTTTTCTCAAAAAAAAAAAGTATTGAGACATAATATTTCTGTTCATATGACTTGGCCATTATGTGTGTTTCTGTTTATAATGTTATGAGATATATGAAATGTGCCTCCGTGGTAGCTTTCTAACTACATTGTGTTTGGACAGGTATATTTGAGGACAATATTTTCTTTGTCAAGGTTTCACAAACTCCCAACGTGAGGGTCATTGTACAAGACCTTTTTAATTATAAGGGTACTCAGCCTAAGTTTCAAATTCAAAGTGATGAAGATGCAATTGACCAGCTGCCGCAACTGCTGGATTATATTGGACCTGATCCTACATTATTGATCCTGGATGATGTCTGGCTTGGCTCAGAATCCCTTCCTGAAAAGTTTAAGTTTGATATTCCAAATTACAAGATTTTGGTTACTTCAAGAACTGCATTTCCAAGATTTGGATTTAGATATAACTTAGAACCACTAAATGAAGTGGATGCAATGAAACTTTTTCATCACTCACTGCAAGATGGGACATCTGACATTCCAGATGACATTTCAGAAGAAGATATCAAAAAGGTACTTTCTCAATCTGTGATATATATATATATATATATGCATGAAATATGCTTAATTTTATTTGTACTTTTGCCTTTTGGGTAAGGTATGTATATGACCGAAGATATACATTTTTTTTTTTTTATGGTTACTCATACAAACCATGTTTTCATATTTCCGAATAATTACTGTGATTTAGATAAAAATCTTGGCGGATATTACCCCTGTAACCTCCAAACATTAACTGAGTTTATTTGGTTCCTTGAATTGCAGATAGTAAGAGGCTGTGGGGGCTTCCCACTGGCCCTTAAAGTGATTGGCGGCTCACTACGTGGGCAGCATCCACATGTATGGAAAAGAAGACTAATGGACTTGTCTGATGGTCAGTGTTTTTTCAATTCTGAAACTGACATGCTGCTTGCTAGTCTCCAAAAAAGCCTAGAATTTCCAAAAGACAAGATCACCATCAAAGAGTGTTTCATGGACCTGGGTGCATTTCCTGAAAACGAAAGGATCCCTGCTGCTGCCCTCATTGATATGTGGGCAGAATTATATGAATTAGATGAATATGCTGCCATTGCCAATTTGCTTGAACTCACCACTCAGAATCTGGCTAGCCTTGTGATGGAAAGGTATGCTGGCTTATTATTCTATAATATATTTTCTTGTAGTGTGACTTCTTCATGTCATTACTCGAAGTTGCTAGTTGTAATATGTTATAACTCTATACACGGCCGAAGGCCCAAATTGTTTTTTCATGTCTAATGGCTTAATTAACTTTGGATGGCAATTGATAATATGTTATTATAGTTTATTTGACATTTCCATGGCCAATTTAGGATTTTTCATAATTGATGTGAAAAGTGATTACTATAAAGAGCTAAGAAGGAAACTTATACCAAACTAGAAACAATAAGAGATTCCAACAACTTTTATTAGTCTATACCTTTTTTGCTGCTTGTCTCACAGACACTTGGATTCAATTTTGTAGATTGAAACTGAGAGTCTTGATTTCCCTTGGTTGTGTCATTAATTATATTCTTAATTTTGTTGGATGATAATGGAATATATATTTTTCATATGAAAAGACTGAACAACTTGAATATGTTCTAAGCTTCGAATTTTGCCCATTCACCAGGAAAGATACAAGGGAGGTCAACAGCTATTTCAATGAAGACTTTGTCACACAGAATAATATTCTTAGAGAGCTTGCTGTGCATCAGAGCAGCCAGGAGCCTATTGGACAAAGGTCAAGACTGATTATGAACATAAGTAAAAAGAATCTACCAAAGTGGTGGAAGGAACAGAAACAACTCATCAAGGCTCGCTTATTATCTATCTCAATTGGTAGGCACATTTTCTCTCTATCGAAGATACACACATACACATGATGTAACCTACATAATATTGATTGCTTGTCACACTGTATACAATTATTTTTGCAGATAAATTGTTCTCGTGGAGTTGGTGCAACATTCAAGCACCCAACGTTGAGGTTCTAGTTTTGAATTTTCACACAAAGAATTATACCTTGCCTGAGTTTGTGGAGAAAATGGATGAACTCAAGGTTTTGATAGTCACTAATTATGGTTCCTTTCGTGCCGAAATAAGCAATTTTCAACTACTAGGTTCCCTACCCAATTTAAGGAGAATCATATTAGAGAAGGTTTCAATCTCTTCCATTTGCAAGACCCTTGTACCATTGAAGAGTTTGGAGAAGATATCCTTGTTTATGTGTAGTATTGGTAGGGCTTTTGAAAATTCTACTATCCAAGTTTCAGATGCATTTCCAAATCTAACAGAGATAAGCATTGACATTTGCAATGATATGGTGGAATTGCCTGTTGGATTGTGTGATATTGTCCACCTAAAAAAACTCAGCATCACCAATTGTCATAAGTTGTTTGCACTGCCTGAAGGAACTAAAAACCTGGTGAATTTAGAAGTGCTAAGGCTTAGGTCATGTACTGATTTGTTAGAGTTGCCAGAGTCAATCAGAAGCCTCCATAAGTTACGCATTCTTGACATATCTGATTGCCTAAGCATTAGCAAGTTGCCTGAATACATTGGTGAGTTGTGTAATTTAGAAGAGCTCAACATGAAAGGGTGTTTGAGATTATGTAATCCGTTGCCAAAATCAACTAGGGATCTTAAACAGTTAAAGCTTGTGAAATGTGACGAAGAGAGAGCCAAGTTATGGGAGCCTATCAAGGAATTCCTCACCAAGCTTGAGGTAGAAGTGGCTGAAAAAGACATCAACTTGTTTCGTTTTGGAAAAATTTGTTGGTGTTAATATGTGTGTAGCTAACCCTATGTTTGGATTGAGAGGGATGAAAGGAGAGTGGAGGGTAGAAGAGGAGAAGGTTAATGGAATATGCTTATATAATACCTTCTCCTCTTCCCCCATCTTCCTTAAAACATTAGAAAAATTTGTACTCTCCAGTAACTTGTGCAACCAATCAATTATCAACATGAACACAAGCAAAAGTAAGGTAAAGTGCAATTACATATTTTTTCTGTTGTTTTTTATTTTTTATTTTTCTCTAGATTGGGGAAGGAAAAACGGAAAAAGTAATCAGTACAATTTGTTTCATTGATCTGAACATTAAAGTCATACATATAAATAGTTCCCTTTCAATTGATCTAAATACTTAAGATGTCCACAATTGGACGACTCCTAACAGTCTCACGAAACAACAAGGGGAAAAAGGAATAATCATACATCACAGACGCCCCAAGAAATGAATCCACAAAGATTTGTGGAAAACACACAGATCATAAGAACATTATTCCACTTATCTTTCTAACATCATGTAGAAATGCTCCATGGATCTTTAGGTGGCATGAATTACCAATAGTCTCCACCCATCCTCAAAAGAATGGAACCAATTTGAATCCTTCACTATTGCTTTTATTTGAACAATGTTTGAAATAAATTTAATGGCAGTGTGGTAATCAACACAAGTTCTCAAATTGTTAAAAAGCTTAATTGTTATTCATGGTGGAGTTGAAACAACTGTAAGCTTCTCACTGTGGTAGGAAAGATTTTGCTCCTCCTTAACCTCATGTAGCACAAGTATACATGCACCTGTCTCTAAATCTCAATTCAACTTAAACCTAGTTTATTTACCATCCCTTTGTCATCCATAGCCTTTCTAACCTTTACCACCTCACCCCACATACCAGCAGGATAATATAAGTAGCTGGATTCTCAGAATTTATCCCAGATTCTCTCTTTGGGGAATTTCATTGAACAACTTTCTAGCCTGTTTAAGCTTCCCCACTTTTGCTTAGCCAAATATCATTGTGTTCCTTCCAAGAACACAAATCCCTATCACCCATTTCATCGTACACTTTCTCGGCATCCTTAATATCAGGTTCTGAGGTTCGAGTATATATTGAAGCAAGAAATTGTGCCGCTTCTCTTAAGTGGTTTTGCTTGCATAGAATGTCTATGACTTTCTTAAAATTCTTGTTTTCGCATAAGCGGATTATGAAAGAATCTTCAGCATTGAACTTGAAGACAGTTTTCTGAGAAAGAGGCTGTTTTTTTTTTTTTTTTCCCTAAAAGGAAAAAGAGTGAGTTAAGCGGAAGAGAATAACCAACACAAAGAATGAGAAATTTCATATTTGAGAAAAGCTAGCCGTAGCAATTAGCAAACACAAAATTTGAAGAACACAAGCGAAAAGGCCTTGGCGGCCCAATATTTGAAACTAGGCTTTGACAAAAGAGTGGCCCAAACACCAACCCACTTTCTCGCCCACGGAGTATCCCTTCTTTTTTTTGGGCCTAGCCCATTAAGCCTTATATTTGTCGCCTTGTGGGTCATGCAAAAGAAACTTCCACAGACTCAACAAACCAATAAAATGCCTTGCTTCGCTCCTAGTTCCAAAAGGACGAAAGGTGAGTGAAACTTCCGGGTTCTTGCTCTGATGCGCGATTGCGGAGAATGTGTAAATTTCATTATCTTTTCCAGTCTCCATGAAAGAAGCCTACACATACACGCTTCTTTGATCTCAGATTTACTCGTTTTTAGTACTCCGTTTCCTTATCGGCACAAAGAAACCGAGCAGAATTGAAGGGTTTAAGATCTGATTAACTCGTTTCCGTGTTTATATTTTTTGTAGTATATAAGTGTTCAGTCAGCTTTGTAAGTTTCAGGTTTTACTGCATAGTTCACTTGTACTGTGTTGCACTTTTTCATTTGTTTGAATAGAGATCTAATTCATCCTTTAGTTTTCCATTCTTTTGGCATAGTTGGGTAGAGTGGTGTGTTTGTTTCTTAATTGGGGTTTCGAAATAGTACAGTTTAAAAGTTATGTCATTAGTTGGAGGAGCTGTTCTTGGAGCAGCTTTTGGGGAGGTCTTTGCGGTGTTACATGACTCAGTTAAGGAGGTGGTAAGCAAAGCCCGTATGTTCAAACCTATTCTTAAACGCCTCAAATCCACGCTAGATCGTATAGCACCAATTGTCAATGATATTGAACAATTAAACAAACAACTTGATCGCCCAGAAGCGGAAACAAAGAGCTTCATCGAAGACATGAAGAAGGGCGCGAAGCTGGTTCGCAAGTGCTCCAAAATCCGGTGGTGGAACTACTTTTTCAAAGCGTATTACTCTGACAAACTTTGCGAGTTGGACGATGCCATACTCAGGTTCTGTCAGGTTGATTTGCAAGTACAGGGCGCAAGGAATGGGTTGCACATTTTGCGAACGGTGATTAGTATTCACGAGACAATGGGTTCGTTCCGGCATGTGGAGGCACCTGGGGTGTCTTGTGCTGTTAGTAAACCCCCGGATTTTACTGTTGGGTTGGATATTCCATTGAAGGAGTTGAAGACGCTGCTGTTGAAGAAGGAGTTGCAGCTGCTTCTATTGACTGCTCCTGGAGGATGTGGGAAGACCACATTGGTGGAAATGCTTTGTCAGGATAAGCAAATTCAAGGTACTTCCGTTTCTTTTCTTTTGTGTGTGTGTGGGATTTGGATTTCTGTTTATAATGTTATGAGTTATGAAATGTGCCTCCGTGGTAGCTTTCTAATTTCATTGTTTTTGGACAGGTACATTTGAGGACAATATTCTCTTTGTCAAGGTTTCACAAACTCCCAACATGATGCTCATTGTACAAAACCTATTTAGTTATAAGGGTATACAGCCTGAATTTCAAATTCAGACTGAAGAAGATGCAATCAACCAACTGCCACAACTGCTGGATCAAATTGGAAGTAATCCTATATTGTTGATACTGGATGATGTCTGGCTTGGATCAGAATCCCTTCCTGAAAAGTTTAAGTTTGATATTCCAAATTACAAGATCTTGGTTACTTCAAGAACTGCATTTCCAAGATTTGAATTTACATATAACTTAAAACTTCTAAATGAGGTAGATGCAATGGAACTTTTTTGTAACTCAGCATCCCTGCAAGGTGCGAGCTCTAACATTCCAGAAGAAGATATCAAAAAGGTACTTTGTCAATCAGTGATATATATGCATGAAATATGCTTGATTTTATTTGTACTTTTGCCTTTTGGATGGCCGAAGATAAGCATTTTTTCTTTTTCTTTTTTGATGGGTACATAATACCATATGTAACTGCCAAAATCTTACACATACTTTAGGCTTACTTGTTTTGTTTCCAATAACCCAGTTGTCTCCAAAACTGGACTGAAAAGAAGGGGGGCAATTTTGTCATACAAACCCTGTTTTCATATTTGCAAACAATTAGTGTGGTTTAGATAATTAAAATCTTGCCCAATATTACCACTGTAACCTCCAAACGATAACTTAGTTTATTTGGTTCCTTGAATTGCAGATAGTAAGAGGCTGTGGGGGGTTCCCACTGGCCCTTAAAGTGATTGGCGCCTCACTACGTGGGCAGCATCCACTGGTTTGGAAAAAAAGACTAATGGACTGGTCTGATGGTCAGTTTTTTTTCAATTCTGATACTGACAAGCTGCTTGATCATCTCCAAAAAAGCCTAGAATTTCCAAAAGACAAGATCACCATCAAAGAGTGTTTCATGGACCTGGGTTCATTTCCAGAAGACCAAAGGATCCCTGTTGCTGCCCTCATTGATATGTGGGCAGAATTATATGAACTAGATGAAGGTGGCATCCATGCCATTGCCAATTTGCATGAACTCACCACTCGGAATCTGGCTAGCCTTGTGATGTCGAGGTATGTTAAATTTTTATTACTATAATATGATTTTCATGTAGTGTGATTTCTTCATGTAATTATTGCTAGTTGCTAGTTGTAAATGTTACAACTCTATGCATGGCCTAAGGCCCAAAATATTGTATCATGTCTTATGGCTTATTTAACATCGGGTGGCTATTGCTAATATGTTATTATAGTTTATTTGACATGTCGAAGGCCAATTTAGGATTTTTCATACAATTGATGTGAAAGGTGATTACTACAAAGAGCTAGAAAGAAGGAAACTTATATCAAACTAGAAACAATAAGAGTTTCTAACAACTTTTATTAGTCTATACCTCTTTTGCTGCTTGTCTCACAGACACTTGGATTCAATTATTGTAGATAGAAACTGAGAGTCTTGATAATAATGGAATATATAGTTTTCATATGTAAAGAATGAACAACTTGAATATGTTCTAAGCTTCAAATTTTGCTCCACCAGGAAAGATGCAAGTGGGGTCAACATCTATTTCAATGAAGACTTTGTCACACAGCATGATATTCTTAGAGAGCTTGCTATGCATCAGAGCAGCCAGGAGCCTATAGGACAAAGGTCAAGACTGATTATGAACATAAGTGGAAACAATCTACCTAAGTGGTGGACGGAACAGAAACAGCTACTCATCAATGCTCGCTTATTATCTATCTCAACCGGTTAGCACATTTTCTCTCTATCAATGACACACACACATATACACATTATGTAACCTGCATAATATTGATTGCTTGTTATACTACAATTCTTTTTGCAGATGAATTGTTCTCATGGAGTTGGTGCAACATTCAAGCACCCAAAGTTGAGGTTCTAGTTCTGAATTTTCGGACAAAGAATTACACCTTACCTGAGTTTGTGGAGAAAATGGATAAACTCAAGGTTTTGATAGTCACTAATTATGGTTTCTTTCAAGCCGAAATAAGCAATTTTCAGCTGCTCGGGTCCTTACCCAATTTAAAGAGAATCAGATTAGAGAAGGTTTCAATTTCTTCCCTTTGCAAGACCCTTGTACCATTGAAGAATTTGAAGAAAATATCCTTGTTTATGTGTAATATTGGTAAGGCTTTTGAAAATTGTACTATCCCGGTTTCAGATGCATTGCCAAATCTAACAGAGATAAGCATTGACTATTGCAATGATCTGGTGGAATTGCCTGATGGGCTATGTGATATAGTCCACCTAAAAAAACTTTGCATCACCAATTGTCATAAGTTGTCTACACTGCCTGAAGGAACTGGAAAGCTGGTGAATTTAGAAATGCTAAGGCTTAGGTCATGTACTGATTTGTCTGAGTTGCCAGAGTCAATCAGAAGCCTCCATAAGTTAAGCATTCTTGACATATCTGACTGTCTAAGCATTAGCAAGTTGCCAAAACACATTGGTGAGTTGTGTAAGTTAAAAGAACTCAATGTGAAAGGGTGCTTGAGATTGCGTAATCCATTGCCAGAATCGACACTGGATCTTGATCAGTTAAAGCTTGTGATATGTGATGAAGAGAGGTCCAAGTTATGGGAGCCTATCAAGGAATTCCTCCCCGAGCTTAAGGTAGAGGTGGCTGAAAAAGATATCAACTTGAATTGGCTTCCCAAATAATGAGAAATGTTTCTTCTTGAAAAATATTGTAGGTTTTAATATGTTATGTCAAATGAAAATATGTATGATCACTGTTGAATATAATGTCAAAATATGTTGTCATTGGGCCTCGTTTGTCAAATATAATGTCTCATATGCTTGCTTTAGTTCTTTGACAACACTTGTTGAAGCTAACTGTTGAAGTAAAATGAAAACAACATTACAAAAAATTGTTCTCAACCAATCAATTATCAACATGAACACAAGCAAAAATTAGGTAAAGTGCAATTACATTATTATTATTATTATTATTTTCTAGTTTGGAGTGGGAAAAAAAAAGAAAAAAAAGAAAGAGTTCATTACAAATTGTTTCATTGATCTGAACATTCATTATAAATAGTTCGCTCTCAATTGATCTAAACACTCAAAGATGTCCATCATTGGACAACTCCCATCAATCTCATGAAGCTGCAACTGGTAGGGAAAAAAGGAATAGTCATACATCACAAACACTCCCAAGAAATGAATCCCTTGAGAACAAAGCACATCCAGACGCTTACAAATGTTTTCGCATAAGGGGGTTAATGAGAGAATCTTTAGCACTGGACTTGAAGAAAGTTTAGTAGAAGAGGTAACTGAGACCAAAAAAAAAAAAAAAGAAATTTTGAGATTAAGAGAAGGGTCACATTGATTATGGTTAACAAGAAGACGAGCGAAACCCAAAATTTGAAACTCGGCTTTGAGAAAAGACTGGCCCAATTTTGTCCACGGAGATAGCCTTTTTATGTTCCTTCTTTATTTTGGGCCTAGCCCATTGTGCCTTATGGTTGTGGCCTTGTGTACATGCATGCAAAAGGAGCTTGGGACTTCCACAGACCACAGTCAACTGCATCAAACTGTAATCACCATTCACCATAGCCTTGCTTCGCTTCTAATTCCAAAGGACGAAAGTTCTTGGCATATATGATGCGCAATTGCGGAGAAAAGTGTGAATTGCTTACTTCTTTCTTTTCCACCAAGGAAGCACATTGCTTTACCTTGTACTTTCTGCTCCGTTTCCTTATCAACACAAGGAAACTGAGAAGAAATTGAAGGGTTTGAATTTTGAGATCTATCAAGTTGGTTTCCGTGTTTATATTTCTTGTAGTATATAAATATTGAATATAGCTTTGTAATTTTCAGGTTTCACCTGTACTGAGTTATGGCAGGAGGGGCGGGTCTTGGGGCATTATTTGGAGAGGGCTTTGCGATTTTACATGACACGGTTAAGGAAGTGGGAAGCAAAGTCCTTATGTTCAAATCCATTCTTAAAAGCCTCGAATCCACGCTAGATGAGTTCGCGCCAATCGTCAAAGAAATCGAACAATTTAACGAACAACTCGATCGCAAAAAAGAGGAAACAGAGAGGTTGACCAAAGCAATGAAGAAGGGCGGGGAGCTGATTCGCAAGTGCTTGAAAATCCGGTGGTGGAACTGGAACTATTGTTACAAAGCGTATTGCTACTCCACCGAACTTCAAGAGTTGGAGAAGGACATCCTCAAGTTCTGTCAGCTAAATTTGCAAGTACAGAACACAAGGAATACGTTGCAGATTTCATATACGATGAACCGTGTTTTGGAGAAAGTGGATTCGTTGCAGGAGACGGTGGATTCGCTCCATGGGACACCTGTGCCTGTAGTGTCCTGCGCTGTTAGTAAACCCCCGGAGTTTACTGTTGGGTTGGATATCCCAATGAAGAAGTTGAAGACACTGCTGTTGAAGGAGGAGGTGCAGCTGCTTCTATTGGCTTCTCCTGGAGGCTGTGGGAAGACCACATTGGTGCAAATGCTTTGTCAGGATGAGCAAATTCAAGGTACTTCTATTTCTTTTATTTTCTTTTCTTTTATATATATATATATTTTATATATATATATATATATAAATCTCATTAGCTAAGATGTGGTAGGCTATTGCTAATTATGTTCATTCTTTTGTTTTGGCCCTTTCAACAGTCGTAGCAGTGTTTTTGGCGTATTTCAACCTTTGGTTAAAAAAAGAAAAAGAAAAAAATAAGCTATTCTCATATCTTCATAATTGGTGGCGTTTCTAAATAATTGCTTTTGCTCACTTCTTACCCTTTGCTGGGATTGGGATTGGGAATTCTGTTCATATGACTTGGCCATTATGTGTGTTCCTGTTTGTATGTTATGAGATATAAAATAAAATGTGCCTCCTAGGCAGAGTTCTAACTACATTGTGTTTGGATAGGCTTTTTTAAGGACAATATTCTCTTTGTTACGGTTTCAAAAACTCCCAACGTGAAGGTCATTGTACAAAACCTATTTAATTATAAGGGTACGCAGCCTAAGTTTCAAATTCAAAGTGATAAAGATGCAATTGACCAGCTGCCGCAACTGCGGGATCATATTGGACCTGATCCTATATTATTAATCCTGGATGATGTCTGGGATGGCTCAGAATCCCTTCCTGAAGATTTAAAGATTGATATTCCAAATTACAAGATTTTGGTTACTTCAAGAACTGCATTTCCAAGATTTGGATTTCAACATAACTTAGAACCACTAAATGAAGTGGATGCAATGAAACTTTTTCGTCACTCACTCCAAGATGGGAGCTCTGGCATTCCAGATGGCATTTCAGAAGAAGATATCAAAAAGGTACTTTGTCAATCTGTGATATATATATATATCTTATATATATATATCTATATATATATATATATATATAAAACGTATGGAACCTTTCTCAATCTGTGATATATATGCATGAAATATGCTTAATTTTATTTGTACTTTTACCTTTTGGGTAACGTATGTATATGACCGAAGATATACTTTCTTTTCTTTACTTTTGATGGTATTATGTACCAGCCAGAATCATGTTTCCATACTTACACATTCATTTAAGTTTGCTTGTTTTGTTTCCAATAACCCAACTGTCTCCAAAACTTGACTGAAAAGAAGGGGAAATTTATTTTTTCATACAAACCCTGTTTTTCATATTTCCAAACAATTAGTGTGGTTTAGATAATTAAAATCTTGGCCAATATTACCACTGTAACCTCCAAAAAATTAATGAGTTTATTTGGTTCCTTGAATTGCAGATAGTAAGAGGCTGTGGGGGGTTCCCACTGGTCCTTAAAGTGATTGGAGGCTCACTACGTGGGCAGCAACTACATGTATGGAAAAGAAGACTAATGGACTGGTCTGACGGTCAGTTTTTTTTCAATTCTGATACTGGCAAGCTGCTTGATCATCTCCAAAAAAGCCTAGAATTTCCAAAAGACAAGATCACCATCAAAGAGTGTTTCATGGACCTGGGTTCATTTCCTGAAGACCAAAGGATCCCTATTGCTGCCCTCATTGATATGTGGGCAGAATTATATGAACTAGATGAAGGTGGCATTCATGCCATTGCCAATTTGCATGAACTCACCACTCGGAATCTGGCTAGCCTTGTGATGTCAAGGTATGCTTGCTAGCTTTTTATTTCTATAATATGATTTTCTTGTAGTGTGATTTCTTCATGTAATTATTAATAGTTGCTATTTGTAATATGTTATAACTCTATGCACAGCCTAAGGCCCAAAATATTTTATCTTGTCTTAAGGCTTAATTAACATCGGGTGGCAATTGATAATATGTTATTATAGTTTATTTGACATGTCGAAGGCCAATTTAGGATTTTTCATACCATTGATGTGAAAGCTGATTACTACAAGGAGCTAGAAAGAAGGAAACTTATATCAAACTAGAAACAACTTTTATTAATCTATACCTTTTTTTGCTGATTGTCTCACAGACACTTGGATTCAATTATTGTAGATAGAAACTGAGAGTCTTGATAATAATGGAATGTTTTCATATGTAAAGAATGAATAACTTGAATATGTTCTAAGCTTCAAATTTTGCTCATTCACCAGGAAAGATGCAAGTGAGGATAACAGCTATTTCAATGAAGACTTTGTCACACAGCATGATATTCTTAGAGAGCTTGCTATGCATCAGAGCAGCCAGGAGCCTATTGAAAAAAGGTCAAGACTGATTGTGAACATAAGTCAAAACAATCTACCAAAGTGGTGGAAGGAACAGAAACAACAACTCATCGATCATGCTCGCTTATTATCTATCTCAACTGGTTGGCATATTTTCTCTCTATCAATGATACACACACATACATGTTTGGTAACCTACATAATATTGATTGCTTTTCTCACTGTATACAATTCTTTTTGCAGATGAATTGTTCTCGTGCAGTTGGTGCAACATTCAAGCACCCAACGTTGAGGTTCTAATTCTGAATTTTCAGACAAAGAATTACATCTTACCTGAGTTTGTGGAGAAAATGGACAAACTCAAGGTTTTGATAGTCACTAATTATGGTTTCTTTCATGCTGAAATAAGCAATTTTCAACTGCTCGGGTCCTTACCCAATTTAAAGAGAATCAGATTAGAGAAGGTTTCAATTTCTTCCCTTTGCAAGACCCATGTACCATTGAAGAGTTTGAAGAAAATATCCTTGTTTATGTGTAATATTGGTAAGGCTTTTGAGAATTGTACTATCCAAGTTTCAGATGCATTGCCAAATCTAACAGAGATAAGCATTGACTATTGCAAAGATCTGGTGGAATTGCCTGTTGAGCTATGTGATATAGCCCACCTAAAAAAACTCTGCATCACCAATTGTCATAAGTTGTCTACATTGCCTGAAGGAACTAGAAATCTGGTGAATTTAGAAATGCTAAGGCTTAGGTCATGTACTGATTTGTTAGAGTTACCAGAGTCAATCAGAAGCCTCCATAAGTTAAGCATTCTTGACATATCTGACTGCCTAAGCATTAGCAAGTTGCCAAAACACATTGGTGAGTTGTGTAAGTTAAAAGAACTTAACGTGAAAGGGTGCTTGAGATTGCGTAATCCATTGCCAAAATCAATACTGGATCTTAATCAGTTAAAGCTTGTGATATGTGATGAAGAGAGGGCCAAGTTATGGGAGCCTATCAAGGAATTCCTCACCGAGCTTAAGGTAGAGGTGGCTGAAAAGGATATCAACTTGAATTGGCTTCCCAAATAATGATTTCTGAGAATTGTTTCTTCTTGAAAAATGTTGTAGGTTTTAATATGTTATGTCAAATGGAAATATGTATGATCACTGTGAGATACTGGAGTATTTTGTCATTTGGCCTCGTTTGTCAAATATAATGCCTCAGATGCCTGGAAAACGCACAGATCATAGGGACATTATTCCACTTATCTTTCTGACATCATGTAGAAATGCCCCATGGATCTTTAGGTGGCTTGAATTACCAGGTCTCCACATGAACAACTCCCATCCTCAAAAGAAATGCACCAATACTTTTCTTTGAACAATCTTTGAAATAAATTTAGTGGCAGTCTGGCAATCTACAAAAGTTCTTAAATTGCTAAAAATCTTGATTGTCATTCAAGATGGAGTTGAAATGATTCCAAATGCAACTGCAAGCTTCTCACTGTGGTAGGAAAGATTTTGCTCCTTCTGCTCCTCCTCAACCTCATGTAGCACAAGTATACATGCACCTGTCTCTAAATATCAATCCAACTCAAACCTGGTTTCTTTACCATCCCTTTGTCATTAATAGCATTAATTTTGGCCAGGATGATATAAGTAGCTGGATTCTCAGGTTTTATCCCAAATAATGCTTCTGCTGCACACTTTACCAATTCAAAATTTCCTTGAATTCTATAGTCACCAATTATGGAGGCCTATAAGATTTTACGAGGCTTCATTGCATTTTGTTAATAATATTCTCAGCTTCTCCAAACCCGCCAGCTTGGCCCAATAAATCAATGATACAAACATAATGATCCGTTGTATATGTTAATCCATCTTTTTCGAAAATATACAAGTCCTTTATCAACTAATCCAACATGGATACAAGCAGAAAGAACCCCAACAAAAGTAATATGGTCAGGCTGAGTACATGATTTGAGAAGCAACTCAAAAGAACTTGAGCCTCATTCCGTTGACCATTTTGAGCATTTCCAATAATCAGGGAAGTCCATGAAAATAGATCTGGTCAAGGCATCCCTTTAAATACCCTTTTTTTAATTCTCAATATTCCCACACTTTGTATACATATGAACAAGAGCACTTGCTGCAAATGAAAAAGGATCAAACCCTGTCTGTGTTATGTAGCCATGAACTTGCTTGCACAGGTCCTCTGCAACATGATCAGCACAAGCATTTAAAACCCCAGCAAACGTGAAATCATTAAGCCTAATCCCCGATCTCATCAACACCAAGAACAAAGCAAATCTACCTTCCCTAGTCCTATCCTCAATTTATCTACCAATCGTTGTTGTCCAAGAAACAACATCCCTATCCACCATCTTGTCAAAAATGTGCCACATTTCCCATAATCCCATACATATCTGATAAACAATCCAAACCACCTCATCCAAATCCAATCCAATCCAATCCACATTATATATCCATGACTCTCCTTGCCCGTAAGTAAATTTAAAATTGTAGCTGAGGCAGCGAGAGCACTAGATACTGTGTGAACTTATTCAATTTTGAATTCTTATGTCTTAACATCATTCTGTAAAATTCCAAAGCCCCTTTAGGCAAGTCATGGTGAATGTACCACGATTGCGGTCCACGTAAAATTATCTCTTTCAGGCATTTCATTGAACAACTTTCTAGCCTGTTTAAGCTTCCCCACTTTTGCATTGCCAAATATCATTGTTTTCCAAGAACACAAATCCCTATCACCCATTTCATCGAAAACTTTCTGGGCATCCCCAATTCTCCCACATTTTACATACATATCGGGGAACGATTACAAATGAAAACCCGGGCGCGACTCAGACGGTCACATTGAAACTCGGGTTTGAGAAAAGAGTGGCCCAAACACTAACCCACTTTCTCATCCACAGGGATAGCTGCTCCTTTTTTTTTTTTTTTTTTTTCTTTATTATGATCCAAGGCCATTATGCCTTATGGTTGTGGGTATGCAAAAGAAGCTTCCAGCCTTCCATAGACCACAGTCAACGGCACCCAAAACGACGAAAGTTAATGCGCTAAGCGGAAAACTTCCTGGTTCGTGGTATGATGCGCAATTCCGTAGAAAAGTGTAAAAAATTGATTACTTTTGTCTTTGTTTACTTCCCTTTAATTCTTTCTTTCTTTTCCACGAAGGAAGCGTACACAGTACACACGCTTCTTTTTATCTCATAATCACATTGCTTTACCTTGTATTTTCTGCTCCATTTCCTTATCAACACAAGGAAACTGGGAAGAAATTGGAGGGTTTGAATTTTGAGATCTATCAAGTTGGTTTCCGTGTTTATATTTCGTATATAAGTATTGAATGTTAACCACGTAGGTTAGATAGGAGAGTTGTGTTAGTAGTCCTATATATAAATAGAACACCTCACAACACATTGTATTCATCCAAAATATATCATACAGAGAATATAATAAAGATGTAGTCCATTGGCTACATCATGTGGACGTAGGCTCACATAGCCGAACCACTTGAAAACCCTAACCTCCATTCTCTCCCTCTTTCTCAATCACTTTTATATTCCATTGTTATTAGATTTAGGTTCTCTACATAGTATCAGAGCCCTAGAGCTCTAACGAGCAACTCGATCCTTCCGCTTTCCGCATTTCAAAAAAAAAAAAAACATCCAAAAAGCTCCTCTCACTAATCAAAAGGGTCCGCCACGTCATCCTCTGACCCGCGGTTTGCCCTGACCCGTTTATGATCCACGGAGCCAACCACTGCTGATGTCAGCCCTAGGTCGCTCCAGCTTACTGCTGACGTCAGCAGACCCGAAAAAAAAAAAAAAAAAAAAAAAAAAAAAAAAAAAAATTTCAAACCAATGAAGAAAAAAAAATCCTTTTATTTTCCTTTGTATGCCTTTTTTATTTTATTTGCAATATTCAAAAAAAAAAAAAAAAATCAAATTTCGAATTTCAAAATTCGAAAATTCAAAAAAAAAAAAAGAAAAAAAGAGAAAATTGGCATTGACCAATAAAAAAAAAAAATTCAAATTTTGAATTTCAAAAATTTTTTTTTTAAAAAATGTGGGATATACTTTTTTTGATTTTATCTTCATGAGCCAAGATCGAGCCAAGCCATAGAGCCACTGAGCTGAGATCTTGAGTCAAGACTGTTTGAAGATCCGAGCCTCTGAGCCACTAAGTCGTAATCCGAGCCATTGAGCCATGATCCGACCAAGCCAAGCCGAGATCGAAGTCCCCAAGCCAAAATCCAAGCCACCGAGCCTCTGGGCCGAGATCCGAGCCAATGAGTCGAGATACAAGCCAAGCCGAGTTGAGCCTATTTGAGCTATTATTTTGTAAACAAACTCAAAGGTTTCATTAAAATTACACCTTGAGTTTGAGGGGAAATGTTAAGGAATCCCACATAGGTTAGATAGGAGAGTTGTGTTAGTAGTCCTATGTATAAATAGGACACCTCCCAACACATTGTATTCATCCAAAATATATCATACAGAGAATATAATAAAGATGTACCCCATTGGCTACATCATGTGGATGTAGGCTCACATAGCCGAATCACTTGAAAACCCTAGCCTCCATTCTCTCCCTCTTTCTCAATCACTTTTATATTCCATTGTTATTAGATTTAGTTTCTCTACATTGAATTCAGCTTTGTACTGCGTTTCACATTTTCATTTGTTTGAATAAAAATTTAGTTCGTCCTTAAAAATATATATAAGAAAAATTAGTTTCCATTTTTTTGGGCATAGTTTAGCTGGGTAGAGTCTAGAGTGGTGTGTTTGTTTCTTAATTTGGGTTTCCAAAATATTATATTAGAAATAGAATCTTTGGAGGTTTGGGTTAGTTGGCGAGCGAAGCAAAGTTATGGCAGGAGATGCGGCTCTTGGGGCAATATTTGGACTGGGCTTTACGATGTTATATGATGCAGTTAAGGATGTGAGAAGCAAAGTCGGTAAGTTCAAATCCATTCTTGAAAGCCTCGAATCCACGCTAGATAATTTAGCGCCAATCATCAAGGCTTCGTTTGGGAGTTTAGAGGGGAATGGAATGGAATGGAATGGAATGAATAAATTATAAGGGAATGGAATAGAATGGAATGAATTTAATAAATGGAATGGAATAGAATGGAATGGAATAAAATGAAACTAAGTAATCTTGTTTGGATGTTTTAAAATAGAGGAATGGAATGAAATGGAATGTAAGTAACTTTGTTTGGGAGTAATATTAAAAGGAATGGAAATAAATCATTTTATAACAACATTACTATAAGACCCTTTATTTTTATAAAATGTAGGATTAATCTATAGAATAATATTATAGAATTACCACACCATATATGACATGTTGTGGTGTCACAATAATATTATAGAAATACTATGGGAGTTTATTTCTATTTTTCTGGCCCTTGCTAATAGAGAAAAAACCAATACAGGACAACAGGTGGTATAAAATCTGTTTAATTATAAACAAGTACAAAATCTAAGCAATATAAATTAAAATATAATCCCAATAAATGGAAATTCGAAATTCATTGTCCACAAAATAAACTTTTAAAAGAAAATTGACATTATTAAAGGTCCATGCATTGTCATTTAGAAATACAATATTATAGAAATACCATTGAAACTGAGGAAAATAAAAGGTCAAATCTATAAAGGTGATTTAGGATTTTACAAAAATACTAAGGGCATTTTGGGACGTTTGGTGAAAAAATCATTAAACTTAAATCCATTCCCTCCTATTCCTCCCAATTTTGGGGGGAATGAAAATTTGGGGTTTGGAGGGAATAGGGAGGAATGAGTGTTCCATTCCATTCCCTTCACTTAAACTCCCAAACAAAGGAATGGTCTTTTTATTCCCTTCCATTCCCTCCTATTTAAACTTCTAAACAGGGGAAAGAAGAGAATATTCTTAAAATATTCTTTTTTTTTTTTTCATTCCTTTCCCTCCTCCCAAACGGAGTGCAAAGATAACAACCAATTAAACGAAAAACTTGATAAAAATAAAAAGGAAACAGATAGGTTGATCAAAGTAATGAAGGAGGGCAAGAAGCTCGTTGACAAGTGCTTGGAAATCCGGGAGGGGAAGCGGAACTTGAAGTACTATTACAAAGCGTATTGCTACTCCTCCAAACTTCGCAGGTTGGACAATGACATCTTCAAGTTCTGTAATGTAAATTTGCAACTACAGATCGCAAGGAATGGGTCGCAGACCTTGCAAAAGGTGAGTAGTATTGAGGAATCAATGGTTTTGTTGCGGGAGAAGATAATTCAGGAGCCACCACCTACGCCTGTGGTGTCCTGCGCTGCTTGTGCACCCCCAAAGTTTACTGTTGGGTTGGATATCCCAATGAAGAAGTTGAAGACACTGCTGTTGAAGGAGGAGGTGCAGCTGCTTCTATTGGCTTCTCCTGGAGGCTGTGGGAAGACCACATTGGTGCAAATGCTTTGTCAGGATGAGCAAATTCAAGGTACTTCTATTTCTTTTCTTTTATATATATATATATATATATATATATATATATTATATATATATATATATATATATAAATCTCATTAGCTAAGATGTGGTACGCTATTGCTAATTATGTTCATTCTTTTGTTTTGGCCCTTTCAACAGTCGTAGCAGTGTTTTTGGCGTATTTCAACCTTTGGTTAAAAAATGAAAAAGAAAAAAAAAGCTATTCTCATATCTTCATAATTGGTGGCGTTTCTAAATAATTGCTTTTGCTCACTTCTTACCCTTTGCTGGGATTGGGATTGGGAATTCTGTTCATATGACTTGGCCATTATGTGTGTTTCTGTTTGTATGTTATGAGATATAAAATGTTCCTCCTAGGCAGAGTTCTAACTACATTGTGTTTGGATAGGCCTTTTTAAGGACAATATTCTCTTTGTTACGGTTTCAAAAACTCCCAACGTGAAGGTCATTGTACAAAACCTATTTAATTATAAGGGTACGCAGCCTACGTTTCAAATTCAAAGTGATGAAGTTGCAATTGACCAGCTGCCGCAACTGCTGAATCATATTGGACCTGATCCTATATTATTAATCCTGGATGATGTCTGGGATGGCTCAGAATCCCTTCCTGAAAATTTTAAGATTGATATTCCAAATTACAATATTTTGGTTACTTCAAGAACTGCATTTCCAAGATTTAGATTTAAATATAACTTAGAACCACTAAATGAAGTGGATGCAATGAAACTTTTTCGTCACTCACTCCAAGATGGCATTTCAGATGGCATTTCAGAAGAAGATATCAAAAAGGTACTTTGTCAATCTGTGATATATATATATATATATATATATATCTGGAACTTTTCTCAATCTGTGATATATATGAATGAAATATGCATAATTTTATTTGTACTTTTGCCTTCTGGATAAGGTATGTATATGACCGAAGATAGACATTCTTTTCTTTACTTTTGATGGGTAGATAATGGTATTATGTACCAGCCAGAATAATGTTTCTATACTTAAACGTACATTTAGGCTTACTTGTTTTGTTTCCAATAACCCAGTTGTCTCCAAAACTTGGACTGAAAAGAAGGGGGGGGGGGGGGGGGGGGGGGAACAATTAGTGTGGTTTAGATAATTAAAATCTTGGCCAATATTACCACTGTAACCACCAAAAAATTAATGAGCTTATTTGGTTCCTTGAATTGCAGATAGTAAGAGGCTGTGGGGGGTTCCCACTGGTCCTTAAAGTGATTGGCGGCTCACTATGTGGGCAGCCTCTACTTGTATAGAAAAGAAGACTAATGGACTGGTCTGATGGACAATTTTTTTTCAATTCTGATACTGACAAGCTGCTTGATAATCTCCAAAAAAGCCTAGAATTTCCAAAAGACAAGATCACCATCAAAGAATGTTTCATGGACCTGGGTTCATTTCCTGAAGACCAAAGGATCCCTATTGCTGCCCTCATTGATATGTGGGCAGAATTATATGAACTAGATGAAGGTGGCATTCATGCCATTGCCAATTTGCATGAACTCAACACTCGGAATCTGGCTAGCCTTGTGATGTCAAGGTATGCTGGCTTTTTATTTCTATAATATGATTTTCTTTTAGTGTGATTTCTTCATGTAATTATTGCTAGTTGCTAGTTGTAATATGTTATAACTCTATGCACAGCCCAAAATATTTTATCTTGTCTTATGGCTTAATTAACTTCGGGTGGCAATTGATAATATGTTATTATCGTTTATTTGACATGTCGAAGGCCAATTTAGGATTTTTCATACCATTGATGTGAAAGGTGATTACTACAAAGAGCTAGAAAGAAGGAAACTTTATCAAACTAGAAACAATAAGAGATTCCAACAACTATTATTAGTCTATACCTTTTTTTGCTGGTTGTCTCACAGACACTTGGATTCAATTATTGTAGATAGAAACTGAGAGTCTTGATAATAATGGAATGTTTTCATATGTAAAGAATGAACAACTTGAATATTTTCTAAGCTTCAAATTTTGCTCATTCACCAGGAAAGATGCAAGTGAGGTCAACAGCTATTTCAATGAAGACTTTGTCACACAGCATGATATTCTTAGAGAGTTTGCTATCAATCAGAGCAGCCAGGAGCCTATTGAAAAAAGGTCAAGACTGATTCTGAACATAAGTCAAAACAATCTACCAAAGTGGTGGAAGGAACAGAAACTGCAACTCATTGATCATGCTTGCTTATTATCTATCTCAACTGGTTGGCACATTTTCTCTCTATCAAAGATACACACACATACACGTTTGGTAACCTACATAATATTGATTGCTTGTCTCACTGTATACAATTCTTTTTGCAGATGAATTGTTCTCGTGCAGTTGGTGCAACATTCAAGCACCCAACGTTGAGGTTCTAATTCTGAATTTTCAGACAAAGAATTACATCTTACCTGAGTTTGTGGAGAAAATGGATAAACTCAAGGTTTTGATAGTCACTAATTATGGTTTCTTTCATGCTGAAATAAGCAATTTTCAACTGCTTGGGTCCTTACCCAATTTAAAGAGAATTAGATTAGAGAAGGTTTCAATTTCTTCCCTTTGCAAGACCCTTGTACCATTGAAGAGTTTGAAGAAAATATCCTTGTTTATGTGTAATATTGGTAAGGCTTTTGAGAATTGTACTATCCAAGTTTCAGATGCATTGCCAAATCTAACAGAGATAAGCATTGACTATTGCAATGATCTGGTGGAATTGCCTGTTGAGCTATGTGATATAGCCCATCTAAAAAAACTATGCATCACCAATTGTTATAAGTTGTCTACACTGCCTGAAGGAACTGGAAAGCTGGTGAATTTAGAAATGCTAAGGCTTAGGTCATGTACTGATTTGTCAGAGTTGCCAGAATCAATCAGAAGCCTCCATAAGTTAGGCATTCTTGACATATCTGATTGCCTAAGCATTAGCAAGTTGCCAAAACACATTGGTGAGTTGTGTAAGTTAAAAGAACTCAATGTGAAAGGGTGCTTGAGATTGCGTAATCCATTGCCAGAATCAATACTGAATCTTAAGCAATTAAAGCTTGTGATATGTGATGAAGAGAGGGCCAAGTTATGGGAGCCTATCAAGGAATTCTTCCCCGGGCTTAAGGTAGAGGTGGCTGAAAAAGATATCAACTTGAATTGGCTTCCCAAATAATGATTTATGAGAATTGTTTCTTCTTGGAAATTGTTGTGGGTTTAATATGTTATGTCAAATGGAAATATGTGTAATCACTGTCAAATACTCGAGTATGTTGCCATTGGGCCTCGTTTGTCAAATATAACCTCTCAGATGCTTGCTTGAGTTCTTCAATAACACCTGTAGCTCACTGTTCAGTTGAAGCAAAAACAAAACAACAGTAGAAAAATTTGTACTCTGCAATAACTTGTGAACCAACCAATTATCAACATGAACCCAAGAGTAAGGTAAAGCGCAATTACATATAGTTTTTTGTTCTTTTTTATTTTATTTTTCTAGATTGGGGAGGGAAAAATGAAAAATTGATTATTACAAATTGTTTCATTGATCTGAACATTAAATACATGCATATAATGAGTTCCCTCTCAATTGATCTAAACTCTTGAGATGTCCACCATTGGACAACTCCCAACAGTCTCATGAAGCTAAAAAAAATATTAAAAAATAAAAATAAAAAGGAATAGTCATACATCACAAACACCCACAAGAAATGAATCCACAAAGATTTGTGGAAAACGCACAGATCATAGGGACATTATTCCACTTGTCTTTCTGACATCATGTAGATATGCACCGTGGATCTTTAGGTGGCTTGAATTACCAAGTCTCCACATGAACAACTCCAATCCTCAAAAGAAATGCTCCAATACTTTTCTTTGAACAATCTTTGAAATAAATTTAATGGCAGTCTGGCAATCTACTCTAGTTCTCAAATTGTTAAAAAGCTTGATTGTCATTCATGGTGGAGTTTAAATGATTTCAAATGCAACTGCAAGCTTCTCACTGTGGTAGGAAAGATTTTGCTCCTGCTCCTCAATCTTATGTAGCACAAGTATACATGTGTACCTGTTTCTACATCTCAATCCAACTTAAACCTGGTTTCTTTACCATCCCTTTGTCACCCATGGCCTTCCTAATCAAATAATCCTTCTGCTGCACACTTCGCCAATTCAAAGTGTCCATGAATTCTATAGCCACGAGTATGGAGGCCCATAACATTTAATCAGGCTTCATAAGCATTTTGTTAATAATATTCTTAGCTTGGGCAAATAAATCAATGATACAAACATAAAGATCTGTTGTATGTGTTAATCCATCTTTTTTCTTTATCAAGTGGAAATATTTAATACTCAGCCAAGAAAATAAAATGAAAATATTAAAGTCCTTTATCAACTAATCCAGCATGGATACAAGCAGAAAGAACCCCAACAAAAATAATGTGGTCAGGCTGAGTACATGACTTGAGAATCAACTCAAAGAACTTCAGAGCCTCATCCGGTTAGGACATTTTGAGCATTTCCAATAATCAGGGAAGTCCTTGAAACTAGATCTGGTCAAGGCATCCCTTTAAATAACCTTGTTGCATTCTCAATTTTCCCACACTTTGATTACATATGAACAAGAGCACTTGCTGCAATTGAAAAGGGATCAAACCCTATCCATGTCATGTAGCCATGAAGTTGCTTGCTCAGCTCCTCTGGGACATGATCAGCACAAGCATCTAAAACCCCAACAAACTTGAAATCATTAGGCCTAATCCCCGATCTCATCAACACCAAGAATAGCGCAAACTCCTCTTCCCTAGTCCCATCATCATCGTATCTATCTATCATTTCTATCCAAGATAGTAACATCCCTATCCACCATCTTGTCAAAAATGGGCCTAGCTTCCTCTAGCCTCCCTCATTTTCCATACATATCTTCTGCTAAACACTACAAACGATCATCCGAATCCAATCCAATCCGCATTATATATCCATGAATCTCCTTGACCGTAGGTAAATTTGGAATACTTGAAGCCGCAAGAGCACTAAATACAGTGAACTTATTCTATTCTGAATTCTCATGTCTGAACATACAACAACAATTAAGCATTAGTCTTAAAATTTTGGATCAGTTATAGCTATGTATCCTCGGACTATAATGGATCCATTCATAACAATAATATTCACCATGCTTGCCACCGATCACTAGAGGTCATATCAACGGTTATGCAAAAAAACAAACCATTGTGCATGGATGCTGGAACTTCCACAATCAACAGCATCAGAGTAGGGTTTGTAAACGATCCGAGACTAGTATTGAAAATTCAAAATTGTTCATTTAATTGTATTTTGAACATGAGCAAAGCTCGAAGTCATCAACAAAGTATATTACATGTTCAAGTTTGGTTTATTTTCTTGTTGAATAAGCTTGAGCGTGTTTAAGAACTACTTGATTAACTTTTCTTTTCTTGTATATAGCAAACACTTTTCTTTTCTTGTATACAGTAAACATCACGTCTAAAATTTTTACCCCTTCACAACTCTATGCTAATAATCAATAAATAAATTATAGTTAAAATTATATTATTCGATTTAATTAGATTTTCATTTACAACTTATAAAAATCATATTCATCAATCTTGTTTTGTTAAAAACCAACAAAACTGGCTATTCGATCATATTAACAATAAATTACATATAATGAGTTGACATCTTATTAACTTATTTACAAATTTACACGATCTAATATCAAGCATATGTAAGTATACATATAAACATATAATATTTTATATACTTAAATCGAGCCTCATGCTCACGAGGTTATTCATGAACACATTATTATGTTTTAGCTCGACTCTTTTAATAATCAATCCTAAATTTGGGCTTAAGCTTAACTTGTTTCATAAATAAGTTTTTTCCCGAATCGAGCTCTGAATGTTTTAAAACATCTTAGTTTATTTACATCCCTAAGTGGAGTGGTAGGTCTGATGAACATAACCAATAATGGATCCACATCATCAATTAAGTATTGCATCATGCAATACTTTTTTATGCTTCACAAAAAAAAAAAAAAAAAAAAAAAACTTTCAATCTCACTTACCGCCAATGAATTAAAAATTGAAAAAATTTGAATAGGTAAAATGAGGTATTACCTAGGTAAAATTGAAAAAATTTGAATTGGTAAAATGAGGTAATATAAATTGAAATCTATTATATAAACTAAAACTCGAAGCTGAGAGAAAGTTTTTTGGCTCTTCCAAAACCTGCCACGTTAGATTTCCTCTTCCCAGAAAATTCCACATCTATTTCACTCTCTCTCTCACACACTTCCTTTCTCTCTCTCTCACACGTTCTCTTATTTATTTCTCTCACACACGCACGCCGTCTCATTTCTCCTCTTCACCTCATTTCTCTCCTTTCCTCGCTCCCTCATCTCCCTATCATTAAGGTGATAGGACTCTCCACTTCGTTCACAACATTAATGCCTGAAATTCAATTTTTTCTCTTTTTCTCTCTGTCTCATCTCCTTATCTCTCCATTAACTCCAACGTTTTCTCTTTTCCCTCTCTCCTCTCCTCCTCTAACGCCTCTGATTCTCTCTCTCTTCCATCTTAATTGTTCCTTATCATGCCTAGCGGTTACAGTTCGAAGGACTCAGAGGTAACTAAAGAGGTGTAACAGCAGTATAGCACTTTCCAGAATTACCTCTGATTAATTTTGTTCTCCCTCATTATGTCCTTCCTTCCTCCATCAATGCCAATCTGCTTCGAATGCTATATTTAAATCTTGCTATCATTTGAAGTCTGTGTTAGCCTCAAGGTTTCAATACCTATTAATTGGCTAATTAATCCAAGAACATTCATATAGTTTTGATGATAACCATGACTTTAAATTGTTCATTAATGATATTTTCATATGAACTAATGATTTATGTTTTAAAGCTTAATTTTGACTATTGATTTAATTGGACCAACATTGGTTAATTCAAATGTCAAGCAAATGCAAGTTGACAAGTAGCAAATCCATTGAAGAACAAAGTCATCAAGACTCAAGACAAAGAAATCAAGCTCAAAGACAATGATCCGAGACATATGAGAAGTAAGAGTTAGGTTTTGTAAAGTTTATTAAGATTTGATATTTATGGCTCAATTTTAAAACCAACTTAAATCTCTTAAAGTTTTCAAAGACAACTTGATTGGTTGAAATTCAAATATAAGACAACCATATCAATTGAAAAATCTCTTAAAGTTTTCAAAGAAAGCAACTTGATTGAAATTCAAATGCAAGACAACCATATCAATTATGGTTGAAAAAGAAAAGTTTTCAAAGAAAGCAACTTGATTGAAATTCACATGCAAGACAACCATATCAATTATGGTTGGAAAATCTCTTAAGAAGAAAAATTTTCAAAGAAAGCAACTTGATTGATTGAAAATCAAGAAGAATGCAAGACAACATGATAAGGGGAAGAAAACAATTATGGCTATAAATACTACCATTTCTTCATTTCTAAACATCAAGCATACAAGAGAAATCAAAGATAGAAAAGATAACATCTTATACATCAATCCATCCTTCTCAAACTTATATTTTCATATCATTCAAAATCCTTGATTGAAAATCAAATTTCTCTAAACACTTTTTGAGCCATATTGATCAAATCCTTGATATACTATTAGAGTGAGCATATTGTGTACAATTACTCTTTGAGAGAGCCTTATCTTGTTCAACAAATACTTTGTTGAAACCTGTGAGTATTTTGTTAGGGTTTTGGTATAAATCCTAAGTAGTGAAAAGGATTTTTCACTGGGTGGTTACTCTTCACCTTGTAAGGAAGGTTTGTGGGTTTTGGTATAAATCTTAAGGAGTGAAAAGGATTTTTCACTCGGTGGTTACTCTTCACCGTATCAAGAAAATTTGTAACGGTTTTGATCTTCACCCGAAAGAAGATTGTCAAATTATTGAATTTGGGAATCCTCGAGAAGTGATCTTGAGGCGGGGACGTAGGCGGGGAAGCCGAACCTCGATAAAAATCATCGTGTTTGATTTTCTCTATCTCTATCTTTTACTTATTCAATTGCTTATATATAATTGTGCTTGATTTCCTATCATATCTATATTGCAATTGAATTGTGTTCTTAAATTTGTTTAATCAATTTTTGCTAATTGAAAATAGTTTTCTAATTCCGCATTTAAATCGAAAAAGTTTGTCTCAACCTAAATCACCCCCCCTCTTAGGTTGATAGTTGGGTAACAGTCTGTATGCCTATTTGTCTGTTTGTGTGGTGCGTGGATATCTAGAACCCAAGTAAGCATTGACACGGATGACATTGGCAACGACAATGACCCATCAGAGATGCTTGCTAGCAGAAGGTGGGTATATAACTATATATACAATCTCTAAAAGAATTTGTGTTTGGAGAAGGTGGGTATATATACAATCTCTAGAAAACCACCACATTCCCTCTCTAATTATGCATTGTTAGTTTGGTGTGTACACAACTACCAATTTTTTTTTTTTTGTTACACGCACACAAAACGTGACTCAGTACAGAAAACGTGAAAGGGCTAGATTTCGTTCTAGCTAAACACAAACCCTTAAATCCATAAGGGGCTCCTTGAATCCACAAGGAAGAACTCTGGAATCCACCAAAAATAAAGAAAACCTCAATTTTATTGAATAATAATTGTTATTTTCGTTTTACATATCGCTAGCCTATTTAAAGGCTCCAAAAAACCTATTTTCCAAATAAGAATATTCTTAAACATATTCTAATTGATACAATACCATAACATGACCCTAATTTGATTAGGAAAGTCATAAAAACTCCTAAAATCAAGGAAATAAAATCATAATTCCTAAAATAATGAAAATTATCTAAAATATTAAAAATCATCTCACAATCGTGAGATCCCTGACTTCTTATCCTACGTCAGGCCTGAATTCTAAATTTAGACTATCCCTGTGGACGAGGATGTGGGTCAGTGTTTGGGCCACTTTTGTCAAAGCCGAGTTTCAAATTTTGAGCCACCAAGGCCTTTCGCTCGTTTTCTTCAAATTTTGTGCTTGCTGGTTGCTACGGCTAGCTATTCTCATTCTTTGTCTTAGTTATCCTCTTCCGCTTGTATCAACCCTGCTCACACTGTTAGCTCAGAAGGACAAAAGTTAACGCTCTAAGCCTAAAACTCTCGGAAACTTCCAGGCGACGCGCAATTGTGGAGAACAGTGTATTTTGACTACTTTTGACTTCGTTTACTTCCCTTTAATTACTTCTTCTCCACGAAAAGCATACTGAGAAGAATGAACAACAACAAGTGTTAAAACTTTTAGAACACCCTTCTTTCAATCAAACTTGAAACCGGTAGAAACTCTCCACCTTTGAGTTCTTCATGGAATAAAAAATTGCCCCCTTCCACCAACTCTGATCAGCCTGGTATCCCAATTTATGAAAGACAGAATCCCACATGCTACAGGTCATTCTATACCGTTATTATTCCCAGCAGACAAGTCTCCCTCAGCTTCATATTCAGAATCTTATCAAAAAGTTCCAGAACTATCTTATTCCAGATCGGCAATCTTCCCAGCAAATACGTCTGAAACTAATAGTCCGTACAGCGATCATGGAAATTCCTATTCTCATTCATTACAATCTTATTCCCTGCATATAGATCTTGACTTCTGAAAGAAGTGAGGAATCCTCTTCTTTTTCTCGTTTTGCTGAATGTGAGGAACCCTCTTCTTCATACGAATACGATTTCTCACCCACCACTGTTGGATTCCCCGCGCGGTCCATATAGCCTCAGGGGCGACTCTTGGAGCAGTATTTGGAGAGAGCTTTGCGATTTTACATGACACAGTTAAGGAAGTGGGAAGCAAAGCCCTTATGTTCAAACCTATTCTTAAAAGCCTCAAATACACGTTAGATCGTTTAGCACCAATTGTGAATGATATAAAACAATTAAGCAAACAACTAGCTTGATCGCCCAGAAGTGGAAACAAAGAGCTTGATCGAAGAAATGGAGAAGGGCGCGAAGCTGGTTTGCAAGTGCTCGAAAATCCGGTTGTGGAACTACGTGTATTACTCCGACAAACTTAACAAGTTGGACGAGACCATCCTCATTCCTCAGGTTCTTTCAGGTTGATTTGCAAGTACAGAACAAAAGGAATTGGTTACAAGTAAAGAACACAAGGTTTGGGTTGCTGCCTACAATTTCGGAGACTAGGGGTTTGTCCGGGGTTACACCTGGGGTGTCTTGCGCTGTTAGTAGAACCCCGCCAGAGTTTATTGTCGAGTTGGATATGCCATTAAAGGAGTTGAAGACGCTGCTGTTGAAGGAGGAGGTGCAGCTGCTTCTATTGACTGCTCCTGGAGGATGCGGGAAGACCACATTGGTGCAAATGCTTTGTCAAGATGAGCAAATTCAAGGTACTTCCATTTATTTTATTTTCTTTTGTCATTGTGTGTTTGCGCGGGAGGGTGTGTGATTTTACTTTCAAAAAAAGTATAGAGACATAATATTTCTGTTCATATGACTTGGCCATTATGTGTGTTTCTGTTTATAATGTTATGAGATATGAAATGTGCCTCCGTGGTAGCTTTCTAACTACATTGTGTTTGGACAGGTATATTTGAGGACAATATTTTCATTGTCAAGGTTTCAAAAACTCCCAACGTGAGGGTCATTGCACAAAACCTTTTTAATTATAAGGGTACTCAGCCTAAGTTTCAAATTCAAAGTGATGAAGATGCAATTTATCAGCTGCCGCAACTGCTGGATTATATTGGACCTGAGCCTACATTCAAGGGCGGATCCAACTACTGACTAGGGTGGGCACGTGCCCACCCTCAAATAAAAAAAAAAAAATTAAAAATATAATATATATATATATATATATATATATAAATTTTATTAATTGCCCACCCTAAAAAAAAATACCCAAATAACAAAAAGAAAAAGGCCCAAAAATATACACAATAGCCCAATAAAATCAGAGCAACAATTATCATAAGCCCAAAAATAAAATCACAACAACAATATAATTAGCCCGAATAAAAATAATCAGATATTTGGAATTAATTCTATTAATGTTTATTTATTTATTTATTTTTAAAAACCCACTTTACGATTCGAAAGAGAGAGAGAGAGTGCGAACGGCAAGCGGGAGCCTGGAATGGCCACGGCTCGACGGCTCCCTCCCCCTCCTGGATCTCACGGCGGATTGTTCACAGTATTTGATTCTCTCAGTGAGATCCTTCTTTTTCGCTCACTCTCTCTGTGACTCTCTTTTTATTTTTGAGTTTTGAGTCTTTGGACTTTGTCTCTGAGTTTGCTTGTTTGATTAGGAAAGTTAAAGTAGGTTGGCAGCAGCAGGTAGCATTATTTAATAGTTATAGTGGTGTCTTGGTGAGTAGACCGAGTGGAAGTGGTTCCTGTGTCCCTATTTCAGTGTTTCACAATTGTATTTTCACTGTGTGGGTTTTGGCATTTGTGACATTTGCGTGTGGTCTCAGTGAACAGTTGAACATTTTTTTTTTTTGCATATATATATATATATATATTTTAATAGATAATATGATAGTTAGTTTAGTGGTTAGTGCATATATATATATATATATATATATATATATATATATATATATATATATATATAATATATATATGTATATATATATATATATATATATTACTTTTTAAATTTTTTAAAATGTTGAATTTATATTTTATGATGTGCTAATTTATTTTTTTAACATTGTTTTTCTTTTAATATTTTTAGAGCAATAATAGAGAAATATTTTAAAATATGAAAACACCTCAAAATCAATTATAAAACGCTATAACGAGTCTGTTGTTTATTATTTTTTGTTGATATAAACAATTTTTATCGGTTTTTGGCTTTATTTTGTATTATATCTATTAATGTTTGAGATCAAAAGGTGCCCACCCTAGATTAAATTCCTGGATCCGCCCCTGCCTACATTATTGATCTGGATGATGTCTGGCCTGGCTCAGAATCCCTTCCTGAAAAGTTTAAGTTTGATATTCCAAATTACAAGATTTTGGTTACTTCAAGAACTGCATTTCCAAGATTTGGATTTAGATATAACTTAAAACCACTAAATGAAGTGGCTGCAATGAAACTTTTTCGTCACTCACTGCAAGATGGGAGTTCTGACATTCCAGATGACATTTCAGGAGAAGATATCCAAAAGGTACTTCTCAATCTGTGATATATATGCATGAAATATGCTTAGTTTTATTTGTAATTTTGCCTTTTGGGTAAGGTATGTATATGACCGAAGATTTACATTATTTTTTTTATGGGTACTCATACAAACCATGTTTTTATATTTCCGAACAATTAGTGTGAATAGATAATTAAAATCTTGGTGAATATTATCCTTGTAACCTCCAAACAATAACTGAGTTTATTTGGTTCCTTGAATTGCAGATAGTAAGAGGCTGTGGGGGCTTCCCACTGGCCCTTAAAGTGATTGGCGAATCACTACGTGGGGAGCATCCACATGTATGGAAAAGAAGACTAATGGACTTGTTTGATGGTCAGTGTTTTTTCAATTCTGAAACTGACAAGCTGCTTGATAGTCTCCAATGTTGATTTTGGCTCATTTGCCCATGTTTTTTCCTTTGTCATCGATAGCCTTTCTAACCTTTACCACCTCACTCCACATACCAGCAGCAGGATAATATAAGTAGCTGGATTCTCAGAATTTATCCCAAATACTCTCTTTGGGGAATTTCATTGAACAACTTTCTAGGCTTAAACTTTCTAGGCTGTTTAAGCTTCCCCACTTTTGCATAGCCAAATATCATTGTGTAACAAGAACACAAATCCCTATCACCCATTTCATCGTACACTTTCTGGGCATCCTCAATATCAGGTTCTGAGGTTCGAGTATATATTGAAGCAAGAAATTGTGCCGCTTCGCTTAAGCGGTTTTGCTCGCACAGAATGTCTATTAGCGGATTATGAGAGAATCTTCAGCATTGGACTTGAAGAAAGAGGTTGGGTTTTTTTCTGAAAGGAAAAAGAGTGAGTTAAGCGGAAGAGAAGAACCGACACAAAGAATGAGAAATTTTGAGATTCAAAAATTTCATATTTGAGAAAAGCTAGCCGTAGCAATTAGCAAACACAAAATTTGAAGAACAAGAGCGAAAAGGCCTTGGCGGCCCAATATTTGAAACTAGACTTTGACAAAAGAGTGGCCCAAACACCAGCCCACTTTCTCGTCCTCGGAGTATTCCTTCTTTTTTTTGGGCCTAGCCCATTAAGCCTTATATTTGTCGCCTTGTGGGTATGCAAGAGAAACTTCCAGAGAGTAAACAAACCGATAAAATGCCTTTGCTTCGCTGCTAGTTCCAAAAGGACGAAAGGTAAATGAAACTTCCGGGTTCTTGCTCTGATGCGCGATTGCGGAGAAATGTGTAAATTCATTATCTGCAGAATCGAAGGGTTTTAAATCTAATTAACTCGTTTCCGTGTTTATATTTTTTGTAGTATATAAGTGTTCAGTCAGCTTTGTAAGTTTCAGGTTTTACTGCATAGTTCACTTGTACTGTGTTGCACTTTTTCATTTGTTTGAATAGAGATCTAATTCATCCTTTAGTTTTCCATTCTTTTGGCATAGTTGGGTAGAGTGGTGTGTTTGTTTCTTAATTGGGGTTTCGAAATAGTATAGTTTAAAAGTTATGTCATTAGTTGGAGGAGCTGTTCTTGGAGCAGCATTTGGAGAGCGCTTTGCGGTGTTACATGACTCAGTTAAGGAGGTGGTAAGCAAAGCCCGTATGTTCAAACCTATTCTTAAACGCCTCAAATCCACGCTAGATCGTATAGCACCAACTGTGAATGATATAGAAAAATTAAGCAAACAACTTGATCGCCCAGTAGCGGAAACAAAGAGCTTGATCGAAGAAATGGAGAAGGGCGCGAAGCTGGTTCGCAAGTGCTCCAAAATCCGGTGGTGGAACTACTGTTTCAAAGTGTATTACTCCGACCAACTTTGCGAATTGGACGATGCGATCGTCAGGTTCTGTCAGGTTGATTTGCAAGTACAGAGCAGGTTCTGTCAGGTGAAACTTATTTATAAGAAAGTGGATACTTTCAGTGAGAAACCTGTGGCTGGGGTGTCCTGCGCGCCTGCTACACCACCAAAGTTTACTGTTGGGTTGGATATCCCAATGAAGGAGTTGAAGACGCTGCTGTTCAAGGACGAGGTGCAGCTGCTTCTATTGACTGCTCCTGGAGGATGTGGGAAGACCACATTGGTGGAAATGCTTTGTCAGGATAAGCAAATTCAAGGTACTTCCGTTTCTTTTCTTTTGTGTATGTAGGAGATTTGGATTTCTGTTTATAATGTTATGAATTATGAAATGTGCCTCCGTGGTAGCTTTCTAACTTCATTGTTGGCGTAATCGTAAGAAACACTTTTGATTTCATCCCTGTCGTTCCACTTCTTGCTCTAAACATGAAGAAAGATTTGTCGGAAGTCAGTACCTCGCCGGGCCTTTTTTGTTCCAATTAATCATAGAAAAAAGTTATTTATTTTATTTGAATTTGAAACAAAAATGATTGTTGTTGTTGTTTGGACAGGTACATTTGAGGACAATATTCTCTTTGTCAAGGTTTCACAAACTCCCAACATGATGCTCATTGTACAAAACCTATTTAGTTATAAGGGTATACAGCCTGACTTTCAAATTCAAACTGAAGAAGATGCAATCAACCAGCTGCCACAACTGCTGTATCAAATTGGAAGTAATCCTATATTGTTGATACTGGATGATGTCTGGATTGGATCAGAATCCCTTCCTGAAAAGTTTAAGTTTGATATTCCAAATTACAAGATCTTGGTTACTTCAAGAACTGCATTTCCAAGATTTGAATTTACATATAACTTAAAACCTCTAAATGAGGTAGATGCAATGGAACTTTTTTGTAACTCAGCATCCCTGCAAGGTGGGAGCTCTAACATTCCAGAAGAAGATATCAAAAAGGTACTTTGTCAATCAGTGATATATATGCATGAAATTTGCTTAAATTTCTATTTTTGCCTTTCGGTAAGGTATGTATATGACCAAAGATATGCATTCTTTTTTCTTTTTTGATGGGTACATAATACCATATGTACCTGCCAAAATCATGTTTCTATACTTACACCTTCATTTAAGTTTGCTTGTTTTGTTTCCAATAACCCAACTGTCTCCAAAACTTGACTGAAAAGAAGGGGAAATTTATTTTTTCATTCAAACCCTGTTTTTCATATTTCCAAACAATTAGTGTGGTTTAGATAATTAAAATCTTGGCCGATATTACCACTGTAACCTCCAAAAAATTAATGAGTTTATTTGGTTCCTTGAATTGCAGATAGTAAGAGGCTGTGGGGGTTTCCCACTGGTCCTTAAAGTGATTGGCGGCTCACTATGTGGGCAGCATCTACATGTATGGAAAAGAAAACTAATGGACTGGTCTGATGGTCAGTTTTTTTTCAATTCTGATACTGGCAAGCTGCTTGATCATCTCCGAAAAAGCCTAGAATTTCCAAAAGACAAGTTCACCATCAAAGAGTGTTTCATGGACCTGGGTTCATTTCCTGAAGACCAAAGGATCCCTATTGCTGCCCTCATTGATATGTGGGCAGAATTATATGAACTAGATGAAGGTGGCATTCATGCCATTGCCAATTTGCATGAACTCACCACTCGGAATCTGGCTAGCCTTGTGATGTCAAGGTATGCTGGCTTTTTATTTCTATAATATGATTTTCTTGTAGTATGATTTCTTCATGTAATTTTTGCTAGTTGCTAGTTGTAATATGTTATAACTCTATGCACATCCCAAGGCCCAAAATATTTTATCTTGTCTTATGGCTTAATTAACTTCGGGTGGCAATTGCTAATATGTTATTATAGTTTATTTGACATGTCGAAGGCCAATTTAGGATTTTTCATACCATTGATGTGAAAGGTGATTACTACAAAGAGCTAGAAAGAAGGAAACTTATATCAAACTAAAAACGATAAGAGATTCCAACAACTATTATTAGTCTATACCTTTTTTTGCTGATTGTCTCACACACTTGGATTCAATTATTGTAGATAGAAACTGAGAGTCTTGATAATAATGGAATGTTTTCATATGTAAAGAATGAACAACTTGAATATGTTCTAAGCTTCAAATGTTGCTCATTCACCAGGAAAGATGCAAGTGAGGTCAACAGCTACTTCAATGAAGACTTTGTCACACAGCATGAGATTCTTAGAGAGCTTGCTATGCATCAGAGCAGCCAGGAGCCTATTGAAAAAAGGTCAAGACTGATTGTGAACATAAGTCAAAACAATCTACCAAAGTGGTGGAACGAACAGAAACAACAACTCATTGATCATGCTCGCTTATTATCTATCTCAACTGGTTGGCACATTTTCTCTCTATCAATGATACACACACATACACGTTTGGTAACCTACATAATATTGATTGCTTGTCTCACTGTATACAATTCTTTTTGCAGATGAATTGTTCTCGTGCAGTTGGTGCAACATTCAAGCACCCAACGTTGAGGTTCTAATTCTGAATTTTCAGACAAAGAAATACATCTTACCTGAGTTTGTGGAGAAAATGGATAAACTCAAGGTTTTGATAGTCACTAATTATGGTTTCTTTCATGCTGAAATAAGCAATTTTCAACTGCTCGGGTCCTTACCCAATTTGAAGAGAATCAGATTAGAGAAGGTTTCAATTTCTTCCCTTTGCAAGACCCTTGTACCATTGAAGAGTTTGAAGAAAATATCCTTGTTTATGTGTAATATTGGTAAGGCTTTTGAGAATTGTACTATCCCGGTTTCAGATGCATTGCCAAATCTATCAGAGATAAGCATTGACTATTGCAATGATCTAATGGAATTGCCTATTGGGCTATGTGATATAGCCCACCTAAAAAAACTCTGCATAACCAATTGTCATAAGTTGTCTACACTGCCTGAAGAAACTGGAAAGCTGGTGAATTTAGAAATGCTAAGGCTTAGGTCATGTACTAATTTGTCTAAGTTGCCAGAGTCAATCAGAAGTCTCCATAAGTTAAGCATTCTTGACATATCTGACTCCCTAAGCATTAGCAAGTTGCCAAAACACATTGGTGAGTTGTGTAAGTTAAAAGAACTCAATGTGAAAGGATGCTTGAGATTGTGTAATCCGTTGCCAGAATCAACATTGGATCTTGATCAATTAAAGCTTGTGATATGTGATGAAGAGAGGTCCAAGTTATGGGAGCCTATCAAGGAATTCCTCACCGAGCTTAAGGTAGAGGTGGCTGAAAAGGATATCAACTTGAATTGGCTTCCTAAATAATGATTTCTGAGAATTGTTTCTTCTTGAAAAATGTTGTAGGTTTTAATATGTTATGTCAAACAGGTGCAACATTCAAGCACCCAACGTTGAGGTTCTAATTCTGAATTTCAGACAAAGAATTACATCTTACCTGAGTTTGTGGAGAAAATGGATAAACTCAAGGTTTTGATAGTCACTAATTATGGTTTCTTTCATGCTGAAATAAGCAATTTTTAACTGCTTGGGTACTTACCTAATTTAAAGAGAATCAGATTAGAGAAGGTTTCAATTTCTTCCCTTTGCAAGACCCTTGTACCATTGAAGAGTTTGAAGAAAATATCCTTGTTTATGTGTAATATTGGTAAGGCTTTTGAGAATTGTACTATCCAAGTTTTAGATGCATTGCCAAATCTAACAGAGATAAGCATTGACTATTGCAATGATCTGGTGGAATTGCCTGTTGAGCTATGTGATATAGCCCATCTAAAAAAACTATGCATCACCAATTGTCATAAGTTATCTACACTGCTTGAAGGAACTGGAAAGCTGGTGAATTTAGAAATGCTAAGGCTCAGGTCATGTACTGATTTGTTAGAGTTGCCAGAGTCAATCAGAAGCCTCCATAAGTTAAGCATTCTTGACATATCTGACTGCCTAAAAATTAGCAAGTTGCCAAAACACATTGGTGAGTTGTGTAAGTTAAAAGAACTCAATGTGAAAGGGTGCTTGAAATTGCGTAATCATTGCCAGAATCGACACTGGATCTTGATCAATTAAAGCTTGTGATGTTTGATGAAGAGAGGGCTAAGTTATGGGAGCCTATCAAGATATTCCTCCCCGAGCTTAAGGTAGAGGTGGCTGAAAAAGATATCAACTTGAATTGGCTTCCCAAATAATGATTTATGAGAATTGTTTCTTCTTTGAAATTGTTGTGGGTTTAATATGTTATGTCAAATGGAAATATGTGTAATCACTGTCAAATACTTGAGTATGTTGCATTGGGCCTCGTTTGTCAAATATAACCTCTCAGATGCTTGCTTGAGTTCTTCAATAACACCTGTAGCTCACTGTTCAGTTGAAGCAAAAACAAAACAACGGTAGAAAAATTTGTACTCTGCAATAACTTCTGCAACCAACCAATTATCAACATGAACCCAAGCAAAAGTAAGGTAAAGCGCAATTACATATAGTTTTTTGTTCTTTTTTATTTTATTTTTCTAGATTGGGGAGGGAAAGATGAAAAATTGATTATTACAAATTGTTTCATTGATCTGAACATTAAATACATGCATATAATGAGTTCCTCTCAATTGATCTGAACTCTTAAGATGTCCACCATTGGACAACTCCCAACAGTCTCATGAAGCTAAAAAAAAAATTAAATAAATAAATAAAAAGGAATAGTCATACATCACAAACACCCACAAGAAATGATTCACAAAGATTTGTGGAAAACGCACAGATCATAGGGACATTATTCCACTTATCTTTCTGACATCATGTACATATGCACCGTGGATCTTTAGGTGGCTTGAATTACCAAGTCTCCACTGAACAACTCCAATCCTCAAAAGAAATGCTCCAATACTTTTCTTTGAACAATCTTTGAAATAAATTTAATGGCAGTCTGGCAATCTACTCTAGTTCTCAAATTGTTAAAAAGCTTGATTGTCATTCATGGTGGAGTTTAAATGATTCCAAATGCAACTGCAAGCTTCTCACTGTGGTAGGAAAGATTTTGCTCCTGCTCCTCCTCAATCTTATGTAGCGCAAGTATACATGTGTACCTGTTTCTACATCTCAATCCAACTTAAACCTGGTTTCTTTACCATCCCTTTGTCACCCATAGCCTTCCTAATCAAATAATCCTTCTGCCGCACACTTCGCCAATTCAAAGTGTCCATGAATTCTATAGCCACGAGTATAGAGGCCCATAAGATTTTATCAGGCTTCATAAGCATTTTTTTAATAATATTCTCAGCTTGGGCAAATAAATCAATGGTACAAGCATAAAGATCTGTTGTATGTGTTAATCCATCTTTTTTCTTTATCAAGTGAAAATATTTAATACTCAGCCAAGAAAATAAAATGAAAATATTAAAGTCCTTTATCAACTAATCCAGCATGGATACAAGCAGAAAGAACCCCAACAAAAATAATGTGGTCAGGCTGAGTACATGATTTGAGAATCAACTCAAAGAACTTCAGAGCCTCATCCGGTTGGCCATTTTGAGCATTTCCAATAATCAGGGAAGTCCTTGAAACTAGATCTGGTCAAGGCATCCCTTTAAATAACCTTGTTGCATTCTCAATTTTCCCACACTTTGATTACAAATGAACAAGAGCACTTGCTGCAATTGAAAAGGAATCAAACCCTATCCATGTCATGTAGCCATGAACTTGCTTGCCCAGCTCCTCTGGAACATGATCAGCACAAGCATCTAAAACCCCAGCAAACTTGAAATCATTAGGCCTAATCCCCGATCTCATCAACACCGAGAATAGTGCAAACTCCTCTTCCCTAGTCCCATCATCAACGTATCTATCTATCATTTCTATCCAAGATAGTAACATCCCGATCCACCATCTTGTCAAAAATGGGCCTAGCTTCCTCTAGCCTCCCTCATTTCCCATACATACCTTCTGCTAAACACTACAAACGATCATCCGAATCCAATCCAATCCACATTATATATCCATGAATCTCATTGACCGTAGGTAAATTTGGAATAGTACTTGAAGCAACAAGAGCACTAAATACTGTGAACTTATTCTATTTTGAATTCTCATGTCTGAACATACAACAACAATTAATTAAGCATCAGTCTTAAAATTTTGGATCAGTTATAGCTATGTATCCTCGGACTATAATGGATCCATTCATAAAAATAATATTCACCGTGTGACCAATCACAAGAGCCAAGAGGTCATATCAACGGTTATGCAAAAAAAAACAAACCATTGTGGGTGCTGGAACTTCCACAATCAACGGCATCAGAGTTGGGTTTGTAAACAATATGGAGACTAATATTGAAAATTCAGGATTGTTCATTTAATTGTATTTTGAACACGAGCGAAGCTCGAAGTCATCAACAAAGTATATTATATGTTTAAGCTTGATTCATTTTCTTGTTGAACAAGCTCGAGTGTGTTTAAGAACTACTTGATTAACTTTTCTTTTCTTGTATATAGTAAACACTTTTCTTTTCTTGTAAATAGTAAACATCACGTCTAAATTTTTTACCCCTTCACAACTCTATACTAATAATTAATAAATAAATTATAATTAAAATTATATTATTTGATTTAATTAGATAAAATGATTTTTGTTTACAATATATAAAAATTAGATTCATCAATCTTGTTTTGTTAAAAATCAACAAAACTAGATGTTCAAACATATTAACAATAACTTACAAATAATGAGTTGATATCTTATTTACTTATTTACAAATTTACATGATCTAATATCAAGCATATATAAGTATACATATAAACATATAATATTGTATATACTTAAATCAACCCTCATGCTCATGAGGTTATTCACGAACACATTATTATGTTTTAGCTTAACTCTTTTAATAATCAAGTCTAAATTTGGGCTTAAGCTTAACTTGTTTCATAAATAAGTTTTTTCCCGAATCGAGCTCTAAATGTTTTAAAACATCTTGGTTTATTTACATCCCTAAGTGGAGAGGTAGGTCCGATGAACATAATGGATCCACATCAGGTGCAATTAGATATTGCATCATCAATACTTTTTTATGCTTCACAAAAAAACATAAAAATAAAAAATTCAATCTCACTCTCAATCATTGAATTAAAAAATAAATAATATAAAGTTAAAAATGGAAAATTGAAAATTTTTGAATAAGTAAAATGAGGTATTACCTAGGGTATTGCATGGATCACAATCCACCAATAATATGTCTGCCTTGCTTCGCTTCTTTTTCTAAAAGGACGTAGTCCATGCGCCAAAACTTGGAAACTTCCTGGTTCGTGATAGGAATATAGGATACGTAATTGACGGAGAAAAGTGTAAATTGATTGCTCATGAGGTTATTCACAAACAAATTATTATGTTTTAGCTCAACTCTTTTAATAATCAACCCTAAATTTGGGCTTAAGCTTAACTTGTTTCATAAATAAGTTTTTTCCTGAATCGAGCTCTAGATATTTTAAACATCTTGGTTTATTTACATCCCTAAGTGGAGAGGTAGGTCCGATGAACATAACCAATAATGGATCCACATCAGTTGCAATTAGGTATTGCATCATCAATACTTTTTTATGCTTCACAAAAAAACATAAAAATAAAAAATTCAATCTCACTCTCAATCATTGAATTAAAAAATAAATAATATAAAGTTAAAAATGGAAAATTGAAAATTTTTTAATAGGTAAAATGAGATATTACCTAGGGTATTGCATGGATCACAATCCACCAATAATATGCCTGCCTTGCTTCGCTTCTTTTTCTAAAAGGATGTAGTCCATGCGCCAAAACTCGGAAACTTCCTGGTTTGTGATAGGAATATAGGATACGTAATTGATGGAGAAAAGTGTAAATTGATTGCTCATGAGATTATTCACGAACACATTATTATGTTTTAGCTCAACTCTTTTAATAATCAACCCTATATTTGGGCTTAAGCTTAACTTGTTTCATAAATAAGTTTTTCCCGAATCGAGCTCTAAATGTTTTAAAACATCTTGGTTTATTTACATCCCTAAGTGGAGAGGTAGGTCTGATGAACACAACCAATAATGGATCCACATCAGGTGCAATTAGGTATTGCATCATCAATACTTTTTTATGCTTCACAAAAAAAATAAAAATAAAAAATTCAATCTCACTCTTAGTCATTGAATTAAAAAAGAAATAATATAAAGTTAAAAATGGAAAATTGAAAATTTTTAATAGGTAAAATGAGGTGTTACCTAGGGTATTGCACGAATCACTATCCACCAATAATATGCCTGCCTTGCTTTTCTTCTTTTTCTAAAAGGACGTAGTCCATGCGCCAAAACTCGGAAACTTCTTGGTTCGTGATAGGAATATAGGATACGTAATTGACGGAGAAAAGTGTAAATTGATTGCTCCTGAGGTTATTCACAAATACATTATTATGTTTTAACTCAACTCTTTTAATAATCAACCCTAAATTTGGGCTTAAGCTTAACTTGTTTCATAAATAAGTTTTTTCCCGAATCGAGCTCTAAATGTTTTAAAACATCTTGGTTTATTTACATCCCTAGCTAAGTGGAGAGGTAGGTCTGATGAACACAACCAATAATGGATCCACATCAGGTACAATTAGGTATTGCATCATCAATACTTTTTTATGCTTCACCAAAAAAAAAAATAAAATAAAATAAAATATTCAATCTCACTCTCATTCATTAAATTATAAAATAAATAATATAAAGTTAAAAATGGAAAATTAAAAATTTTTGAGTAGGTAAAATGAGGTATTACCTAGGGTATTGCACGGATCACAATCCACCAATAATATGTTTGCCTTGCTTCGCTTCTTTTTCTAAAAAGACGTAGTCCATGCGCCAAAACTCGAGAACTTCCTAGTTCGTGATAGGAATATAGGATACATAATTGATGGAGAAAAGTGTACATTGATTGCTTTTCTTTTATTTTTTGTTGAATAACGTACATTAATTCTTAATTAGTCTTTACTCCTCTTATTATTTTTCCCTTTCCACGAAAGTTAAGCATACACGCTTCTTTTTATCTCACATTGATTTACTTTGTATTTTCTACTCCTTTTCCTTATCAGCACAGAGAAATTGAGAAGAAATTGAAGGGTTTGAAATCTACGCTTCTTTTTCTAAAAGGACGTTGTCCATGCACCAAAACTCTAAAACTTCCTAGTTCGTGATAGGAATATAGGATACGTAATTGACGGAAAAAAGTGTAAATTGATTGCTCATGAGGTTATTCATGAATACATTATTATGTTTTAGGTCAACTCTTTTAATAATCAACCCTAAATTTGGGCTTAAGCTTAACTTGTTTCATAAATAAGTTTTTTCCCGAATCGAGCTCTAAATGTTTTAAAACATCTTGGTTTATTTACATCCCTAAGTGGAGAGGTAGGTCTGATGAACACAACCAATAATGGATCCAAATCAGGTGCAATTAGGTATTGCATCATCAATACTTTTTTATGCTTCACAAAAAAAATAATAATAAATAAAATATTCAATCTCACTCAAAGTCATTGAATTATAAAATAAATAATATAAATTAAAAATGGAAAATTGGAAATTTTTGAGTAGGTAAAATGAGGTATTACCTAGGGTATTGCATGGATCACAATCCACCAAAAATATGCCTGCCTTGCTTCGCTTCTTTTTCTAAAAAGACGTAGTCCATGCGCCAAAACTCGAAAACTTCCTGGTTCGTGATAGGAATATAGGATACATAATTGATGGAGAAAAGTGTACATTGATTGCTTTTCTTTTCTTTTCTTTTTTGTTGAATAACGTACATTAATTCTTAATTGGTCTTTACTCTTATTATTTTTCCATTTCCACGAAAGTTAAGCATACACGCTTCTTTTTATCTCACATTGATTTTCTTTGTATTTTCTGCTCCTTTTCCTTATCAGCACAGAGAAACTGAGAAGAAATTGAAGGGTTTGAATTCTATATGTTAAGTAATTTTCAGGTTTCATTGCTAGTTTACTTGTACAGTGTGTGTTGCAGTTTTTTATTTGTTTGAATAAAAATTTAATTCATCCATTGGGTTAGTTGGCGAGCGAAGTTATGGCAGCAGGGGCGGCTCTTAGGGCAGCGTTTGGAGAGGGCTTTGCGGTGTTACATGACATGACATAGTTAAAGATGTGGGAAGCAAAGTCCTCATGCCCAAATCCGTCCTTAAACCTGGTTTGCTCCTTCTGCTCCTACTCTCAATCTCATGTAGCACAAGTATACATGTCCCTGTTTCTAAATCTCAATCCAACTAAAACCTGGAGGCCCATAAGATTTTATCAGGCTTCATAGGCATTTTGTTAATAATATTTTCAGCTTGGGCCAATAAATCAATGATAAAAACCTAAAGATCTGTTGTATGTGTTAATCCATCAATTAGAAAATATTCAATACTCAGAAGAAGAAAAAAAAAAAAATTTGAAATATTCAAGTCCTTTATCAACTAATCTAGCATGGATACAAGGAGAAAGAACCCCAACTAAAATAATGTGGCCAGACTGAGTACATGACTTGAGAATCATCTCAAATAACTTAAGCCTCGTTCGGTTAACCATTTTGAGCATTTCCAATAATCAGGGAAGTCCACCCTAGCATTTCCAATAATCAGGGAAGTAATTTTTAAATGAGAGGTAGTCAAACTTGGGAGTTGGAATCACCTGCTTTGATATTATGAGAAATTACCGATTGTCCCAAAAATTTAAATTAATGTTGAATATAATCATTTAATCAATATTCTAACAATCTATAAAACTAGCTAGTTAAGCATCCCTTTAAATAACATTTTTGCATTCTCAATTTTCCCAGACTTTGAATACAGATAAACAAAAGTACTTGTACAAATGAAAAGGGATCGATCAAACCCTATCTGTGTCATTTAGCCATGAACTTGCTTGGCCAGGTTCTCTGCAAGATGATCAACACAAGCATTTAAAACTCCAGCATACGTGAAATCATTAGGCGAAACCCCCGATCTCATCAAAACTGAGTATAGCACAAATCCCTCTTCCCTGGTCCCATTATCAAAGTATCCATCTATCATTGCAATCCAAGATACAACATCCCTATCCAACATCTTGTCAAAAATGTTGATTTTCACCATTTTTATCACAACTGTTGGCATAAATTGTTGTTATTAATGCCACATCACTGTCACCTAGTTTCACTATTGATACCACTTTAATTATATACCAATCACAACAAATATAAACATGTTATAAATGTTGTGTTTTCTTATATATAAATATATTGCAACCGAAAAAAAAATAATAAAAAAAAATACCATTGTTGGTCGGAGCTTTCACCTTCAACATCGGTCAAATTGAATGAAGTATCATGTACCAAGTGGAGTCAGGTTTGTTAACGAGCCGAGACGAATATTAAAAATTCAAGATTATTTATTTAATTGTATTTCGAACACGAGTTAAGCTCGAACTCGTCAACAAACTATATTACATATCCAAGCTTGGTTTTTTTTTTCTTGTCGAACAAACTCAATCCTTTTCACAAGCTACTTCATTTTTTGTATACAGTAAACACCACGACTAAAAAAATTTATCATTTCACAAATCTATGCTAATAATTTGTAAATAAATTAAAGTTGAAATTATATTATTTGATTTAATTAGATATAATGATTTTCATTTATTAACTTATAAAAATTAGATCCATCAATCTTGTATCGTTAAAAAATATTATAGTTTTTACAACATAATAGACTATTTGTATTATCAATATATTACAAAATGGATTCTAAATTTAGACTTGGGTTTAACTCATTTGCTAAATTAAGGAACATAAATAAGATTTTTTTTTTTTCTGAACCATAAATGTTTTAAAACATTTCAGTTTATTTAGGTCCAATAAACACAATCAATAATGAATCCAGCTCAGGTGCAATTAGATATTGCACTGTATAATTTTTTAATGGTTGAGATTGAAAAGAAAATAAATTAACTTTCAATCTAATTAAAAAATAAATAATAAAAAGTTAAAATAAGGTATTATGTCCGGCTTTATTCTAAAATGACGAAGTCCAACGCGCAAACACTCCGAAACTTCTTGGGTCGTAATAGGAAAAGGATGCGTAATTGCGGAGCAAAGTTTACTTTGATTACTTTTTTTTAATTATTATTACAACTGTATCCTGTAGACTGGACCGTTGAAATCTTGACACGTGTCAAATTATTGACACATGTAAGAATCTTAAATGGGAGCACTGACCCAATCCTTTCCCTCTGCGAATGACTAGCTTTAAAACAAAAAGACGTGGAATAAAAAAGGACATGATACATTGTTCCCTGGGTTTAGCATAAGGTCTGGCGTGGAGTTTCCTTCGAGGTAAGTACGTGTACGTTGGAGACCGTCTCCTCGAACGTTCGGATCAGGGACTGCAATAAGATAGAAGAGCACCAAATAGATGAGATGAGAGAGCAACGTAATTGTATTAGTCTTTCCTCTTCTTATAATTTTTCTATTTATTTTCCACGAAAGAAGCATATACACGCTTCATTTTGTTTCACATTGGTTGACTTTGAATTTTCTGCTTCGTTTACCTATCAGCAGAAATAGAGAAGAAATTGAACGGTTTGAGAGTTATATAATTGTTGATTCACCTTTGTGGTTTTCAGGTGTCATTGCTAGTTTATTTGTACGGCGTATAAAAGTTTTCATTTGTTTGAATAAAAATCTTTTTCATTGTTTGGGTTATTTAGCGAGCGAAGCAAAGTTATGACAACAAGGGCGGCTCTTACGGTGGCCTTTGGAGAGCGCTTTGCTGTGTTACACGACACAGTCAAAGATGTGGCAAGCAAAGTCCTCATGTTCAAATCCATTCTTCAAAGCCTCAAAGCCACGCTAGATATTATAGCGCCAATCGTCAATGATATTGAACGATTAAACGAACAACTTGGTTGTCCAGAAGCGGAAATACAGAGGTTGATTAAAGTAATGAAGAAGGGCGAGAAGCTCATTCGCAAGTGCTCGAAAGTTCAGTCGTGGAACTGCTTTTCAAAATTCTATTACTCGATCAAACTTTGCGAGTTGGACGAGGCTATTGTGAGATTCTGTCAACTTAATAAGCAAGCACATAGCACAAGGAGGTGCTTGGAGATTTTGCTAATTAAGGTGAATCTTATTCGGGAGAAACAGCGGCTGTCTTGCGCTGTTAGTAAACCCCCGAAATTTACTGTTGGGTTGGATTTGCCAATGAAGGAGTTGAAGACACTGCTGTTGAAGGAAGAAGTGCAGCTGCTTCTTTTGACTGCTCCTGGAGGCTGCGGGAAGACCACATTAGTGCAAATGCTTTGTCAGGATGAGCAAATTAAAGGTACAAATCTCTTTTCTTTTCTTTTTTTAGCAGAAAATTAGGAACCAAGAACAGAAGAATCAAAAGCTACCCACAACAGATTGTGGAGGGAACATATTGCTAAAATACGAGGGGATAGAGTTTAACTCTAAATCAGTTTGGAGAAATCTTCTTCCAATCCTGTGACTACTTATAGGATTATCTACGTGTATTATTTAAACAAGTCACATGATTTAATTAAACTAGCATTTAACCCGCACCATGTGCGGTTTTTCAATTCACTAATCTTAAACTGTATTTCTAAAAGTTGGGTCTCTCAAGAAAATAATAAAATTTTATTAAAATAGAATTTTCTAAGATGAAACAATATGGAAATTATAGTAGTTGATGATTTATCTAGTGCGTTAAGATTGTATGATTTTAATAAGAATATAAAAATCGCATGGTGCTTGAATCTAAAACACATAATATCAAAAAGGAAGAGAGAGAGAGATAGAGAGAGAGAGAGAGAGAGAGAGAGAGAACCTTGGTTGGGTTGTTGTTACAAAGAAAGCAAAACCTATGAATTTTGTTTCGTTGAATTTGTGAATCCTAGTGTTAACTTAAATCATATTAGTTATTTTTTTTAAGGATGGTGTCACTTGGCAGATTTAAATCATATTAATAATGCTTTTGTTAAATAGATAAAAAAAAAAATGGTGTTTATCGTATGATTCTTTTTATTTTTTATTTTTATTAAAAAAATTGTTGTTGATAGAATTTTTATGTTTGCCGCTTTTAAAAAAAATTATTGATTTGTTTTTCTTTGTTATTTTCAAAGAATTTCCTTATTAGATTTTTGTTTTGGTGTTTGGTCGCTAATTTTTGAAGAAAGTCTAATATTTAAAGATAAATTTTTGTGTTTAGGCGTTGTTTTTAAAGAAGTTTGGTTTTTAATTTCTCTTAGAGAAGTAAATATTTGAAAGAAGTCTATTAGTAATAGAATAATCAATTTGATTTTTTTTAATAAAAAATATTTTGTGAAAAAAAAATTGGTGTTAATCGTTAAATTGAACTAATTATTTTAATATCTCTTAGAGAAGTATATTTTATTAAGATGTCTTTCAGTAGTAAGAGATTTATTTAAAATAATTTTTTACTATCCATTTTTATTTAAAAGTGTTTAACAACGATTAAAATTATTGTTTTTGTGCGTTTCATGCTCTTGTAAACGCATGCATCATACCACTTGAGAAATTTAAAATTTAAAATAACATATCAGTTGGAAATTTTAAATGATAAATAGAAATGCCACTTGTCATGATGTAAGACATTCTTGATTTTAACGCTCATGTCTTCTGCTATTATATATTACTAGCATATAACCCGTGCAATGCACGGAAAAAACTCTATATAAACACATAATGTATATAATAATCAAAATCTATATTCAGAATTATTTTATGGAAAATATGTTCCATAAAAAAAATAAAACTGATAATAACAATTAGATGAAATTGCACCAACAACAGAAAAATAAAAGGAATTAGATAGTGTATAATAATTGAGAAAAAATGATTATCTTTAATTGATAAAACAGAAAATAAGTTAGAATCAAGCAAAAAATAAAAGATTACCTTAGTTCAATTGCCTCTTAGATCCCTTTATAGTCATATAAATGTACAAAAACACAGAAAAAGGAAAGAAAAAAATCATGTTCGAAAAAATAAATAAATAAAAAAGAAAAAGAAGTAGAAGAATAAAATTTGTACCAGATTACTATTGTTTAAAGCTCATTGCAGTCATATAAACGTACAAAAACACAAAAATAAAAATAGATCATGATAGAAAAATAAATAAATAAATAATAAAAAGAAGTAGAAGAACAAAATTTGTACTAGATTATCATTGTTTAGATGTTACGTAAGCAGATTAAGCAAGAATGAGGAACCTTCAATTTAACGTGCTCTATTTATCTTCCTTCTATCAAGTAGTATGTCTGTTCATCAAATGATATCTTAAGTTTTTGTTCACCAATCAATACCTTTTTACTAAAAAAGTACTCCTAACGCAATTACATAGTAAGAGATTTATTATCAACAATCTGTTATTATCTATTTTTATTTAAAAGTGTTTGGTAGTTATTAAATCAAACCACGTAGAAAATTTAAACAACGTATGAATTTTTTTTTTTTTTTTATAATCTTTAAGAAGTCTTATAGTATTAGGAGATTATCATAATTGTAAGATTTTTAATATAATATTTTATTAAGATGTCTTTTAGTAGTAGGAGACTTATTTTAAAGAATTTGTTATTATCTGTTTTTATTTTAAAGATTTTTATTATGATATTTTACTAAGATATCTTTTTAGTAGTAGGAGAATTATTATTAAGAATTTGTTATTATCTGTTTTTATTTAAAAGTGTTTGACAGTTATTAAATCAAACCACTTAGAAAATTTAAATAACATATCACTTCAGAAATTTAAACGATAGATAGATATGCAGACCACTCAGGAAATTTAAACAATATATCACTTCAGACATTTAAACCATAGATAGACATGCCACTTGTCATGATATCAGACATTCTTAGTTTTAACGCTCATGTCTTCTGCTATTATATATTATATAGATATATAGATATAGATTGGTCATGTGATTAAAAGTACATGTGAATGGTCTTATGAGTCGCAAAATAGGTTGGAGGAAGATTCATTCAAAGTGGTTGAAAGATTAACTCTGTCCAATATGAGGGGCTCTATCTAGCATCCCTTTTAATCCAATTGAAAGACCACAAAAAGGAGCCGGAAATAAGGGCCAACAATTCTGACACACAACTTTGAATTCTCCAGAAAAAATTTCCTGCATTCTATCAAATATCATCAACACAAGATTTCGAGTCACTTTCAAAAATTAGCCTTTCCAAACTGTGAGTCCAAGCAAGATGGACTGACCAAAGGATAGCCTCAGCCTCCGCTTGGAGAGGGATAATGGTTTGAACCTTTTTAGAGAAAACAAATACCAGTATCTTTCTCCAATCTCTATACTTGACTGCTAAAAATTTGAGTGCTACTAATAAATTATGTCCGAAAATATATAAAATGTAGCTATAAATACATATTTATTAATTATTTAATTTTCATGTCCCCGCTGTATTGAGTCGTATAATTTGTTTAGAATTGTTGTCATTGTATCTCGTGTCGTATCATGTCTGTGCTTCTGATATTGCATTCACACTTGGAAATCTGAATTTCTGCAAGTACTGTTTCAAAAAAAAAAAGTCTCATTTATGTTCATTCTTTTGTTTTGGCCCTTTCAATAGTCGTAGCAGTGTTTTTGGCATATTTCAGCCTTTCCTTTGGTTTTTGTTTTTTTTTAAAAACACTAGTGTCTTCATAATTGGTGGTGTTTCTCAAAAAATTGTTTTTGCTCACTTCTTACCCTTGCTGTATTGGGATTGGGATTGGGAATTATGTTCATATGACTTGACCACTATGTGTGTTTCTGTGTGTAATGTTATGACTTATGAGACATGAAATGTGCCTTTGTGGTAGCTTTCTAACTACATTGTGTTTGGACAGGCACATTTAAGGACAATATTCTCTTTGTCAACGTTTCAAAAGCTACCAACGTGACAGTCATTGTACAAAGGCTATTTAGTTATAAGAATATGCAGCCTAATTTTCAAATTCAAAATGATGAAGATGCAATTGACCAGCTACCGCAACTGCTGAATCATATTGGACCTAATCCTATACTGTTGATCCTGGATGATGTCTGGCTTGGATCAGAATCCCTTCCTGAAAAGTTTAAGTTGAATATTCCAAATTACAAAATTTTGGTTACTTCAAGAACTGCATTTCCAAGATTTGAATTTACATATAACTTAAAACCGCTAAATGAGGTAGATGCAATGACTCTTTTTTGTCGCTCAGCATCCCTGCAAGATGGGAACTCTCACATTCCAGAAGAAGATATCAAAAAGGTACTTTTTCAATCTGTGATATATATGTATATCTTCCGTCATATAAATAACTACCCAAAAGGCAAAAGTTGATTGAAAAGAAAGGGAAAAAAATTTCATACAAACCATTTTTTCATATTTCCAAACAATTTAATGTGGTTTAGATAATTAAAATCTTGGCCAATATTACTCCTGTAACCTCCAAACAATACCTGAGTTTATTTGGTTTCTTGAATTGCAGATAGTAAGAGGCTGTGGGGGGTTCCCGTTGGCCCTTAAAGTGATTGGATGCTCATTGTGTGGGCAGCCTGCAGTGGTATGGTACAGTAAACTAATGAAATGGTCGGATGGTCAATTTTTTTTCAATTCTGATACTGACCTGCTAGCTCATCTCCAAAAAAGCCTAGAATTTCCAGATGACAAGGTCATCATCAAAGAGTGTTTCATGGACCTGGGTTCATTTCCTGAAGACCAAAGGATCCCTGCTGCTGCCCTCATTGATATGTGGACAGAATTATATGAACTAGATGAAGATGGCATCCATGCCATTGCCAATTTGCATGAACTCACCACTCTGAATCTGGCTAGTCTTGTGATGGCAAGGTATGCTGGCTTATTATTCTATAATTTGATTTTCTTGTAGTGTGATTTCTTCATGTAATTACTCCTAGTTGCTAGTTGTAATATGTTATAACTCTATACAAGGCCTAAGGCCCAAAATATTTTATCATGTCTTATAGCTTAATTAACTTCTGATGCCTATTGATAATATTTTATTATAGTTTATTTGACATGTCAATGGCCAATTTAGGATTTTTTTTTTTTTTACCTTTGTTGTGAAAGGTGATTACTGCAAAGAGCTAGAAAGAAGGAAACTTATACCAAACTAGAAACAGTAAGAGAATCCAACTACTTTGCCCAAGAAGAGAGGAGGATTTCAACTTTTATTAGTCTCTACCTTTTTGCTGCTTGTCTTGCAGACACTTGAATCCAATTATTGTAGGTAGAGGCCCAATTCAATTAAAAAATATGTGGCTTAAAACAGAAGGATTCCACGAAAAGGTGAAACTCTGGTGGGAAAGTTATCAGTTTGTTGGTTCTCCTAGTTATATTTTGTTTAGGAAACTACTAGCCTTGAAGGAAGACCTAAGGAAGTGGAACAAAGAGGAGTTCAGAAACGTAGGGGAAAAGAATAAGTTAGTCATGGAAGGCTTACAAGAGTTTGTCAAAAAGGGAGAATCCGAGGTTCCTTCTACAGATGAGAGGATACAGAGGGTTGAGTTGAAATCTAAGTTCAAAAACATTACACATCTGGAGGAGATTAATTGGCATCAGAAATCTCAAGCTCTTTGGTTAAAAGAAAGGGACAACAATACGAGTTTCTTCCACAGGTTAGCCAACTCCCACCGAAGTTATAACAATATTGATAAATTAGAAGTAGAAGTAGAAGTAATACAACATACCAAGGAGCAAGCTTTGAAAGAATCCATAGTAGGCTTTTATAATTTCTACTATGAATCTGAGAGTTGGAGATCTCATGTGGAAAACCTTCCTTTGCTTTCTATTAACAAGACTGATGTAGTTTGGCTGAAAAGAGAGTTCAGCAAGGAAGAGATCCTGGCTTCCTTACCTGGCTGCCTTACAGGATATGGATGGAGACCAAGCACTTTTTTTATAGTTTCACTATAGCTTTCTTCAAGCATTGCTAGGACACGGTGGAAGGGAATGTGCTTCAGGTATTTCAAGAATTTTCAATCACTGTAAGTTTGAAAAATCTTTTAATGAAACTTTTGTAACCTTGATTTCCAAGAAACCAAGTGCTACAAACATAAAGGACTTTCAGCCTATAAGCTTGATAGGGAGTGTTTTAGTGCTGGCTAATAGTTCGAAGATTGTTTTAGGGGATTTAATTTCTAACATCTAGAATGCTTTTGTTGGGGAAGACAAATTTTGGACTTGATGCTCATAGCAAATGAATGCCTAGATAGTAGGCTGAAAGCGGGTCATCCAAGAGTCATTTGTAAACTTGGTATTGAGGAGTTGAATTGGGATTGTTTACTGTTTGTGCTTTCAAAATGTGGGTTTGGTGAGAAATGAAGGCATTGGATCCTTCATTGTATCTCAACAGTACAGTTTTCTATCTTGGTTTCTTCAGTAGCTCAAGGGGCCTCAGACAAAGAAACTCGTTGTCCCCTTTACTATTCCTCTTGATTATGGACATTTTGAATAGAATGTTAGAAAGGGCAGTGAGTGGGGGTCTAATTACATGCTTTAAAGCTGGGGTGAACAACAGCAGGACTCTTGATATCTCACATCTCCTATTCGCAAATGATACCATTGTTTTTTGTGATGCTTCTCCCAAACAGCTTAACTATCTTCATTGTGCCTTGATTTGCTTTGCAGCTATGACCATTGAAAGGTTTCAAAGTGAATCTGAGCAAAAGGAAATTGGTGCCAGTGGGTGCAATAACGAACCCAGCAAGCCTTTCTGACATCCTAGGTTGTAAGGTTGGTACTTTTGCCATGATGTATTTAGGTCTACCATTGGGTGCTACTTTTAAAGCTAGTCACATCTGGAAGTTGGAACCCTATTGTAGAAAAGTTGGAAAAATGACTTGTGAGGTAGAAGAAGTTGTATCTATCCAAAGGTGGAAGAGTGACCTTAATCAAGAGTACGTTATTTTCCATTCCTACCCACTTTATGTCACTGTTTACTATGCCTACTCATGTGGGTAAGAAGCTGGAGAAACTTCATAAAGATTTCTTTTGGGGGGTTTGGGTGATGCGAAGAAATTCCATTTGATGGATCGGAATGTGGTTTGTTCCCCTATTCATGAGGGAGGCTTGGGCATTAAACAATTGAGTTATTTTAACCAAGCACTTTTAGGGAAGTGGCTATGGAGATTTAGAATGAAATGGGAGCAGTTGTGGAGGAGTATTGTTGTTGCGAAATATGGTGAAGGTTGAGGAGGGTGGATGATGAAGAGGATACGGGGGACTTATGGGGTTAGTTTATGGAAGGGGACACATATAGGTTGGGCATTATTTTCCCCTAGAAGAGTATATGGATGACTAAAGTTCCACATAGGGTGGCATTTTTTGTATGGAAGGCAGCTATTGGGGAAATTCTAACAGTTGATAATCTTCACAGAAGGCACATTATGATAATGATTGGTGTTGTATGTGTAAATATAGTGGGGAGTCAATTGATCATCTGTTTCAATGTAACAGAGCAACCCAGGTGTGGCGGGCCTTGCCCTTGTGTGTCATGTGGAATTTGTAGTAAGTAAGAAACTAGCGGATCTTTGATGGTATCGAACACCCTGCATATGTCATAAAAGAGCGTATTTTGAGGACTTTGTTTGATTGGTTACATGTTTTAGGTGGCATCTCATCAATGTCTTTTCTTGATTTTATTGATTCACTTTCTTTGTGAGTCTTTTGTAGAGGGTGTTTTTGATTGATTTTTTTCTTCCTTCAATAAAATTATTACTTACCAAAAAAATTATTGTAGATAGAAACTGATAGTAATGATGTCCTTTGGTTGTGTCATTATACTCTTACTTTTGTTGGATGATAATGAAACATATATTTTTCTTATGTGAAAACTGAACAGTTAGAATATTTTCTAAGCTCCTAATTTTGCCCATTCACCAGGAAAGATGCAAGTGAGGTCAACAGCTATTACAATGAAGACTTTGTCACACAGCATGATATTCTTAGAGTGCTTGCTATGCATCAGAGCAGCCAGGAGCCTATAGGACAAAGGTCAAGACTGATTATGAACATAAGTGGAAACAATCTACCTAAGTGGTGGACGGAACAGAAACAGCTACTCATCAATGCTCGCTTATTATCTATCTCAACCGGTTAGCACATTTTCTCTCTATCAATGACACACACACATATACACATTATGTAACCTGCATAATATTGATTGCTTGTTATACCACAATTCTTTTTGCAGACGAATTGTTCTCATGGAGTTGGTGCAACATTCAAGCACCCAAAGTTGAGGTTCTAGTTCTGAATTTTCGGACAAAGAATTACACCTTACCTGAGTTTGTGGAGAAAATGGATAAACTCACGGTTTTGATAGTCACTAATTATGGTTTTGTTCCTGACAAAATAAGCAATTTTCAATTGCTCAGGTCTCTACCCAATTTAAAGAGAATCAGATTAGAGAAGGTATCAATTTCTTCCCTTTGTACCCTTGTACCATTGAAGAGTTTGAAGAAAATATCCTTATTTATGTGTAAGATTGATAAGGCTTTTGAGAATAGTACCATCCAAGTTTCAGATGTATTGCCAAATCTAATAGAGATAAGCATTGACTATTGCAATGATTTGGTGGAATTGCCAGTTGGGTTGTGTGATATGGTTCACCTAAAAAAACTATGCATCACCAATTGTCATAAATTGTCTGCACTACCTGAAGGAACTGGAAAGCTAGTGAATTTAGAAGTTCTACGGCTTAGGTCATGTACTGATTTGTTGGAGTTGCCAGAGTCATTCAAAAGCCTCCATCAGTTAAAAATACTTGACATATCTGACTGTCTAAGCATTAGCAAGTTGCCAATTCACATTGGTCAGTTGTGTAATTTAAAAGAGCTCAACATGAAAGGGTGCTTGAGATTGCGTAAGCCATTGCCGGAATCAACATTGGATCTGGAGCAGTTACAGCTTGTGATATGTGACGAAGAGAGGGCAAAGTTATGGGAGCCTATCAAGGAATTCCTCACCGAACTTAAGGTAGTGGTGGCTGAAAAAGATATCAACTTAAATTGGCTTCGCAAATAATGATTTTTGAGAATCGATCAGACACACTAATAAAAAACTTATGACACTAATAAAAAACATAAATAAAACATGTAAAAGGAAAAATGGAATACTAACTCTTGATTGCATGGATCTGGAATCTGGATAGCTTCTTTACATAAACCGAATGTTACATAGGAATCCAAATCGTTTCACGCAATACCGAATGGGTACTTTATGACAATTTATTGGGTTCTCAATTTGTCTTTTGCGGCCATTAACGGTTTGTCTTCCTATATTCTGTGCTTTGTATTTCGTTATTTGCTGGTAGAAAAATCAGGTTTGTATTTTTATTTTTATCTGTAATAATCAGGTTTGTAATAGATATTACATAATATAATGAATGATTCCTTGGTTAAAAGAAGTGTCAAAACCTAACAGTTTTTCTTCCTAATTCCCCGATTCATTGTAAACAAATATATATATATATATATATATATACAAGAAATGAAAAAACTGCACTGCCAAATTTGAATGGAAATTTTAAGGCAACTGTTGTACAGAGTATACTACCATGTATTTAAGCCAAAACACAACGAACAACAAAGACAAATAAAGAAGAGTTGAACAAGGACGACAGCCTCTCCAGTAGAACAGGAATCCACTACAACCCCTTTATAAAGCTTGAAAGATCAAATTCCCTCGCATAGAAATGTGAAAGGCTGCATGTATGAACACGACTCCAAGGAGCACAACTAAGACTAAAATGATGTTCTTAGCTAAGGTCTCATCTGTTCTAATCTACAAGACACACTACCACACACAGTCTTAGTTAGATCTTCACCAGCCATGGGCCCAAAGAACTATACTATTTTGTAGAAGCAGTATGTTTCGAATTCCAAATAAATTGAGATCACTGTGCATAGACTATCTCCCCACTGCTGTCGATATCAAGCTCGGAGTCAGACTCCAAGTCGTCCATATCATCATCCATATCCAGGCTGTCTATCGAGTACTGGTTGAGGCTATGAGCCCCAACTGCTGGCATGGTGGCCTCAGCAATTATCTGCATGATCACATCAATGATCTGCACTGGTTGGTCTGACTCTTCAAACTGATTGCCAATTGTCTTTTCATCCATTAGGTCTGCTGGGAGATTCTTCAAAAACCACTCATGGTTCTTGATTTCAGGAATGGAAATCCTCTGTAACATGTAAGTTTCCATAACATCAGCCTTGAAGAACGATCAATCCAGCAAAAGTGCAAATAAATCCTTTATTTGTACTGAAAATGTCACTTAAACCAGAAAAATAAATCCACAAAGTGAACAAATTAAGAATATCTAAATTCCATTAGCATTCAAATTCTAATTCATGGTCCATAAATGGCGATATTTTTCAATTTGACCAGGTAGAAATTTTTTATGGCAGTAGTAATTGAAGAAATATAGAGAATATAGCAGAATGAGAGTAAAAGAATGTGTAAGGCTTTGAATAATACTTGCTTAATTAACTGATACAATAGGTAGTGTTTTTATAGGTTACAATGGGCTTAAGACAGTTGTCTTTAACTAACTGCAGCACAAGATTATTTTTTAGCAAATCCACTTCGCTGAGGGATCAAGAAGCTATCATGCAGTTCCTTCAAGTGCCGGTCCTTCGATCTTATGAGAAATATTTAGGTTTGCCATCTTTTCTGGGTCGATCAAAGTGCTAGAGCTTTGCTTATATCAAAGAGCGTGTGTGGTCTAAACTTCAAGGTTGGAAGGAGCGCCTTTTGTCTCAGGCAGGGCGTGAGGTTCTGCTCAAGGCTGTGGTGCAAGCTGTTCCAACCTATGCAATGAGCTGTTTCCGGCTCCCAGACCGGCTGTGGAATGAATTGGAGGGGCTTATGCGCAGATTCTGGTGGGGCCATGGGGCAGATAAGAGGAAGATTTGCTGGGTCAGCTGGAAGAAATTATGCCAACCCAAGATGGGGGGGGGGAATGGGCTTCCGTGAGCTCCAGAAATTCAACATGGCTCTCCTGGGCAAGCAGGTGTGGCTTCTTCTGCATGCAGAGGATTCTTTACTGTACAAAGTGTTCAAAGGAAAATTTTTTCCTACGGGCTCCATTCTGGAGGCCAAGCCGAATACTCGTGGTTCTTATGCTTGGAATAGCATTTGTCGGGCAAAATCGGCTATTGCCTCGGGTTTGCGCTGGAGAATTGGTGATGGTGCTCAGGTGAAGATTTGGGGTGATAAGTGGCTATTGGACCCAAACTTACCTAAGCTGATCTCGGCCTATCAAGTAGCATGGTGGATTCCACAGTTTCTGAGATCATTGACCCTGTAACCAGAACGTGGAAAATTTCTGCGATCAAGCCTTTCCTTCTTCTTTTTGAAGTGGAGGCCATTGAATGTCTTCCTTTAAGTGTGTGTGGAGCCCGGGATGTTTTATTGTGGTCTGACTCTCTTGATGGAGTTTTCTCGGTCCGTTCTGCGTACCGCTTCCTTCTCCGAGCTGATGTTTCTGATCTTCCGGGATGTTCTTCCTCAACTCAGACGAGTATGTTATGGAAGTCTATTTGGAGCCTCCCCCTGACCCCCTCAATTCGTAATTTTTTATGGAGAGCTTGCAGTGATGCCCTGCCAACAAAAATCGCTCTTTGGAGGAGGAATGTTTTGCCCAAGCCTTTTTGTGACCAATGTAAACGGGGGGTTGAAGACACTATGCATGCCTTGTGGTCTTGTCCGGCGTTAGCATCCGTTTGGTCCACGGAAATATGGTTGGAGCCTCTGTTATCTCGAGCTTTCCTGGACTTCACGGATTTATTATCCTCTGTTTTAGCTAGCTGTACTCAGAGTGAATCAGCTCTATTTGGGTCTCTAGCGTGGATGATCTGGAATGTCCGAAATAAGAAGTGGCTTCAGTTGTGTGGTGGGACTTTAGAGGGGATCAACCAAAGAGCGGATGATAGAATGAAGGAGTTTATTGAGCTTCAAAGTCGTGGGCCCAATAGAGTTATCCCGAAGACGGCCCCTCCTTGGGCTCCTCCACCTGTGGGGTGCATGAAGGTTAATTATGATGGGGCGGTTTTTTCTGAAGCTAACAAGGGCGGGATAGGAGTGATTATTCGAAATGAGATGGGGCTTCCTATGATCGCTCTTAGTCAGAAAATCCCCTATCCAGGCTCAAGCGCTGTAATGGAAGCCTTGGCGCTCCGTCGTGCTCTTTTACTGGCTATAGAGATGGGTTTCCAATCAGTGGTTATGGAGGGGGATTCCGAGATGGTGGTGAGAGAAGCAAGCATGTGGGGGGCCTTTTTGTCGTCCTACGGTCACATCATTGCTGATGTCCAGCAGTTAGCAGCTCAGATGGATGTTTGTGTTTTTAGTCATACTCGAAGACAGGCTAATCAAGTTGCCCATGCTCTAGCTAGACGGGCTTGTAATGTTTTAGATTATGAAACCTGGATGGAGTCTGTTCCTCCAGAGTTGTGGTCTGTTTTACAAAATGATTTCGTTCTCTAAATAAAACTTTTCTCCGTCTTTTCTAAAAATAAAATAAAAAACTGCAGCACAAGATATTAGGAGCACGTGGGCTTACTAAAACCCAAACTATCAGGAGTGTGTTAAGCCCACGGGTTCTGTGTGACTTTGGCCCGTATTCACATCATGAGGAGCTCACTTGGGTGTGTTCTAGAACACTCTAGAACTTCCACTTACAGCACACACTAAGCTACAGGCAGCACACATTAAGCTACAGGCGTTTGCTCCTTTGTTAGATTGCATAGGCTAACTACACGTCGTTGACTACATGTCGTTTACTTCATCATCCCCCCTCAAACGAATGGTATCTACAGGAACCAGAAGTTTGGACTGGAGCTCCTGGAAACGATGAGATGAGAGCCCTTTGGTGAAGATGTCAACAAGTTGATCAACAGTGGAGACAAACTTGACCTGAAGATCCTTACGCAGTACTCTCTCACGGATGAAGTGAAAGTCCACTTCAATATGTTTGGTGCGAGCATGAAAGACAGGGTTAGAGGCAATGGCGAGAGCTGAGACATTATCACACCATAAAACTAGAAGAGCATATAAGTAAAGACCAAGATCTTTAACCAAGGTGCGAAGCCAGCACACCTCAGCTGAAGCAGAGGCAAGGGCTCTGTATTCAGCTTCCGTGGAAGATCGGGAGACCGTGAGTTGTTTCTTAGTAGACCAGGTAATGGGGTTATGACCAAGATACACTAACAAGCCAGAAATGGATCGCCTATCATTGGGATCACCAGCCCAATCTGCATCAGAGAAGGCAGAAAGTGATATTGGGCCTGGGGTATAAAAGAGACCATGATCAAGGGTGCCTTTGAGGTAACGAAGAACGTGTTTGGCTGCAGTGAAATGAATATCTGAGGGAGCATTCATGAATTGGCAGACTTGATGAACCGCAAAGGATATACCAGGCCTGGTAAAAGTCAAGTAATGCAGAGCACCAACAAGACTACGATAGGCATGAACATCTGCTATGGGTTGACCACAATGGCCAGAGAGTCTGACATGTGGTACACAAGGAGTTTTGCAGGGACTGCAATGAGCCATATTATGTTTGGTGAGTAAATCTATAGCATACTTGGTTTGAGTGATAGTGAGGCCCTTTGTAGATCTCTGAATTTGCAAGCCAAGAAAGTAACTCAGAGAACCCATATCCTTGAGTTCAAACACTTTGCTGAGATCAAGAATTAACTGAGTGATGAAGGATGAATTGTTACCTGTGAGGACAATATCATCAACTTACAGTAAGAGGAATGCAATGACAGAACTAGCTTTGTAAGTGAACAAGGAGGAATCAGCTGAGGAGGCTTGAAAGCCTAGACTGAGTAGTTAAGTTGTGAAGCTCTCAAACCAGGCTCGAGGAGCCTGCTTGAGTCCATAGATGGACTTCTGAAGTTTGCACACATGTTAAGGCTAGTTGGAAGCCACATAACCAGGAGGTTGCATCATGTAAACCTCTTCCTTCAAAACCCCATGGAGGAATTCCTCACATCAAGTTGTCTAAGTGGCCAGTTGTAAGTCACTGCAAGAGCAAGGATCAGTCTAACGGTTGGAGGTTTGACAACTGGACTAAAAGTCTCTTCAAAGTCTATCCCATACTGCTGGTGAAATCCTTTGGCTACCAGTCTTGCCTTATAACGAGAAATAGAACCATCACTGTTTCTTTTAAGCTTGAAAACCCACTTGCATCCAACAATGTTTTTGCCAATGGGTGGAGGTACCAAGGACCAAGTATGCTGTCTTTGAAGAGCTGAGAACTCTTCATCCATGGCAGTGCACCATTGGGGATATTTGGAAGCAAGTTGGTAGGTAGGTGGTTCTATATGAGTGTAGTCAGTGGAGATGGTATGGTATATTTTAGGTTTGAAAATGCCATGCTTGGAACGAGTCTGCATGGGATGGGTGTTAAGTGTGGCAGGACTAGTAGGTAAAGATGGAGACTGTAAATCTGGGATAGGTGGATCTATAGATACTGCAGAAGTGGGGAAAGGGATGTTAGAGCTAGAGATAGGCTCAACTGAAGGAGGTGGGGTCAAGGTTATATGAGGCAGTAAGGGAAAGTCTATAATGGGTTGAGAAATGTCAGTTGGAGGACATGATGCAGAAGGAACAGATGCAGATGGACAAGTATGCAGCATGACCAGTAACCAAGGCAGAGAGTCAAATTGAGAAGTGACTGGTTCTGGTTGAGCAACTGGATTAGAGGGTAGAGTGAGATGAGGGAGAAACTCAGTTTCATTGAAAAGGACATGTCTAGAGATATAGGTTCTTTGAGTGGCAGGATTGAGGCAAATGTAGCCTTTAGTATGGGCAGGGTAACCTAGAAAGATGCAGGGAGTAGTTCTAGGTTGGAGTTTATGGTGATTATATGGTCTGAGGTAGGGAAAGCACAAGCAACCGAAGGTTCTGAGATGGGTTAAATCTGGAAGTTTGTGAAAGAGCTTCTCCCAAGGAGATATGTGTGAAAGTTTAGGTGTTGGCAGTCGGTTTATGAGGTGTATGGCAGTAGTAACAGCATAAGACCATTGGGTAATTGGTAAGCTAGCATGAGAGAGAAGAGTAAGAGCACTCTCAATGATATGTCTATGCTTTCTTTCAACAGTGCCATTCTGTTAGGGAGTATGGGGACATGAAAACTGATGTGTAATGCCATGAGTGGAACAAAAATCAGTGAAGGCATTTGAAGTATATTCTCCACCACAATCAGTTCTAAGAAACTTAATTTGTTTAGATAATTGATTTTCAACTGTTGCTTTGAAATGTTTAAAGGTATTAAGCACCTCAGACTTGGATTTTAAAAGAAACAACCAGCTGAATCTAGAGAAGTCATCAACAAACAAAAGATACTATCTATATCCATTACATGAATTGACAGGGGCAGGACCCCATACATCACTGTGTACCAACTCTAAAGGTTGAGTACTTTGAAATTGAGAATGAGTGAATGGAAGCCTATGCATTTTACCTATGAGACAGTGTTTATAGTGATGTTGGACATGTTTATTGCTAACAGACATACAAGAAGATAAGGAGGACATGGCTGAAACTAAGACTCTATCACTTGGATGTCCTAGTCTGTGGTGCCATAGTTGCCACTTATTTTTGGAAGACAGAAATGCTGAAACTGGAGGAGATGCAGATGCAGTGGCAGATGGAGACATAGATGGAGAAGATGGAAGAGTATGAATGGGATAAAGCCCATTCTTACTCAAACCCTTGTAGAGGACCTTCCCCGAAGGTAAATCCTGAATAAGGAACTTGTTAGAGTCAAAGTAACATGAACAATTGTTATCTTTGCATAGTTTGTGTACAGAGAGTAGATTTGATGAAATTCTAGATGAATGCAGTAGGTTTTGGAGTCTAAAGTTATAGAGTTTAGTGGATAACTGACCATTTCCAATGTGGTTGATGGGAATTGATTGACCATTGCCCACTGATACTTGTTCTATCCCCTGGTATGGTGCTTGGGTCTGCAGGTTGGTCAGATTGGCAGTGAAATGATCAGTAGCTCCAGTGTTAGTGAGCCAGGTATCTCCACCTTGAGAGCCATTGGAGGTTGAAGCCATTGCTGCTAACTTGGCAGGTGGATGTCTGCCTTGGTATGCAAAATCCATTCGATGGTAGTAGTCAAGGGCTTGATGGCCAAGCTTACCACAAATCTGGCATTGAGGCCTTGAACCTTCAGGTTTCTGTGGAAACTGAGAGTTGCCCTGAGGTGATTGTGGAAACTGATTCTGAGTGTACTGATTGGAGTTGTGGAATCTACCTCCTCGACCTCTTTGAGAGTTGTTTCTGCCTCTTCCTCTAAATTGAGTATTGTTCCCATAGAATGCAGATTGGGAGTTGGATGTTCTGTTGTTTGGTGCAGAGGCAAACATTGCCATAGGATGTAAGTCTTTGCCAGAATCAGAACTTTCTGAGGCAGAATGTTCTTCTGTTTGGAGTAGCACCATGATCTCTTCAAAGGTCACTGGTTCATTTCTTGTTCTGATAGCAGAACAGAAAAGACCATATTCTCTAGGGAGTCCTTTGAGAATAATGTGAAGGAGTTCCTCATTGTCAATTAGAGTACCAACTGCAACAAGTTTGTCTCTAGTGTTCTTGACTTTTTGCAAGTATGAGCTTATATATTCACTGCCTTTCTTAAGATTATGCAGTTCAATCTTAAGATTCAGAACATTGGCTCTTGAGGTTGAAGTGAACCTGTGTTCAAGAGTCTTCCACACCTCTTAAGCAGAGTTGTGACCAACCACCATTGAAAGGACTGAGTGAGACAGTGTGGAGTTGATCAAGGCCAAGAGTCCTTGATCTCTGCTATTCCAGAGTTGAAATTCTGGATTCACAGCAGTAGTGAGAGCTCCATCTGCATTGGTGAGAAATCGAGTTGGAGATGGAACAGTACCATCAACATATTCAATCATGGAGTATGCCTTCAAGATTGAAGACAACTGATGCTTCCAAACTATGAAGTTTGTACTATCAAGTTTGACTGACATCAAATTAGACATATTTGATAGGAGAAGCAGTGGAGTTTGTATTGAAGCAGTTTGTGAACGAAACTGGTTATGGGAATTTGAGTTTGCATTAGAGGAAGCCATTGAAGGCTCTGATACCATGAAGAAATATAGAGAATATAGCAGAATGAGAGTAAAAGAATGTGTAAGGCTTTGAATAATACTTGCTTAATTAACTGATACAATAGGTAGTGTTTTTATAGGTTACAATGGGCTTAAGACAGTTGTCTTTAACTAACTGCAGCCCAAGATATTAGGAGCACGTGGGCTTACTAAAACCCAAACTATCAGGAGTGTGTTAAGCCCACGGGTTCTGTGTGACTTTGGCCCGTATCCACATCATGAGGAGCTCACGTGGGTGTGTTCTAGAACACTCTAGAACTTCCACTTACAGCACACACTAAGCTACAGGCAGCACACATTAAGCTACAGGCGTTTGCTCATTTGTTAGATTGCATAGGCTAACTACACGTCGTTGACTACATGTTGTTTACTTCATCAGTAATAACTTACCACACCCAAAATCTTAAGCTGATGAGATAGGAAGCAGAAAATTTAACCATTTAATAATTACACTAATAATTCCCCTCACATGTGGATCCAAACTCTCCTCAATGAGTGAGGTCCAACATGAGGAAAGTTAACATAAATGGTAGAAACAAAGTTGAGACAGGATTCAAATACCAGACCATTGCTTTGATATCATCATGAATCACTTGTCCCAAAAATTATATCTAATAATAAGTGGGAAACTCAACCATTTAATCATTATCCTAATAAAAGCTGACCTGTCCCAAAAGCCTAAACAAATTGGTAGTGGGAAATTAAGCCTGTGTTTGGATCCTCTACTTAAAAGTGATTTCACGGATTTTTATGCATAAAATGCATTTTGTAAAAAATCTGAGATGTTTGGTTGAGATTTTGGAAAATACAAAATGCATTCTAGGTAGAATGCATTTTGCAAATTCTCATTTTTAGAGCAGAAGTCAGAATCCAAAATATTTTGGATTCTGATTCTAGATTCTACTTTTAATTTTTGCTAAAGTAAATGGGACTCACTTACAACAATTTATTACTCGAACAACTCTTTTTTCCCTGCTTAGTTTTTCTCTTTCTTTCTTTTATTTTCCTTCTCTCTCTTTTGTTCCCTACTTTTTCTCTTTTTTTTATGTGTTCCCTATTTTTTCTCTTTCTTTCTTTTGTCTTTGAAAAAGTATTCTCATTTTCTCATTTTGTATCAAAGAACCAAGGATGATTTGGAATAATCGTAGTAATGTTTTTTTCTTTGTTTAATGTAAACTTGTTATGATGTGCTTTTTCCAACACTTTATTTGTAATGTTTTGATTTTATGTCACATTATATTTTTTATTTTATTTTATTTTATTTGTAATGTTTGGATGTTATATAAAAGGAAAAAAAAACTAAGAAATGGAGGAGGGGTGTGAATTGTGAGGAGGAAATGAGAGAAAAAAAATGAGATAAGTGAGGGGGGATGTATGTGTGTGGTGGGGGAGAAGAAAAAAGAAAGGCATGGGGTACATAGGTGGTGGTGGGGAAAAAAAAAAGGAAATAAAAAAGAAAAAAGAAATGGGGAGTGGGGAGTGGGGTTTACGTGTATGGTGGGAAAAAAGGGGGAGTGAAAAAGAAAGAAGAAAAAAAATTTGAAAGGGAAACAACTAAATTAGTTTTATTTGTATGTTAATTTTGTTTGGTGCAAAGCGTAGAATTGTGAAAATTTATATAGAAGATGTCTATGATATTTTTTATCATAAATGGTTTGTGTATATCTCTATTGCATATATAATACACATTTCTCTATTTTTTTTATTACATTGTTCAAATTTTATAAAAATATGTGCAAGGAGATGTGCACAAATCATGATCTATTTTTTTTATTAGTAGATATTAATTTAAATCACAACATAATACTCTATTTCTTTATTATATTGTTAATTTTGTATTGGTAGTAAATGTATTTTTAGCCTTGTATTGAGATATTAAAAAAAAATGTTAATTACATAATATATACTAATAATATATTATTTAATATGAATAATGCATTCTTTAAAATATCAACCAAACATAATTCATTTCAGCATAATCACTTCTTATAAATAATTTCAATATTTTACCAAACTCACTATTTTCATCAAAATGCATTATAGAGAATGTATTCTCGAGAATGAATTCTAGCAGGAATGCATTCTCTAGAATGCATTTCCAAAATAGAGGATCCAAACACAGGCTAAATCATTTATGTTTATGTGCTATGAGGTACCACCTGCTCAACAAACATAGACAGGTAATCGGTTAAACCTAAAAGATGACCGAACTCTGTTTCTGATTTTATAAAAAGTTCAAGTTTTCAGTAGAATGGGTTCTAGTTGCCCACCTACTTTGAAAAACCAAAAGTTCAATTGCATAAAATTAAGTATTGAAATAAAAACAAGTTTTAGGGCAAAAAGAAGAAAGAAAAATTCCTCCTTTCAATAAATTCATCCATAATTGTTATCAAGTTGACAGATGGCAGTTGTCTGAGGACAATTTGGAGAATGTATACAATCAAAGCATGGTGCAACAAGAGAAAGGCCACCAACGATAAGACAAGGGATTATAACCACAGCTTATAAACAACACCCACCCCCAAACCCCTCTTCTCCCCTAGGGCCTAAAGAAACACATGAAGGCATGTGCACACACGCACACAGCAGAAAACTGCTCAACAAAAACATAATTAATACAAGAAATTATTCAGTCCACCGGGTGAACCACGTCACCCGTCCACCATTTCAATAATTAAATGACACGTGTGATAATTAATACAGTCAGCTTTTAACCATTGGTCATGGTGGACGGATGACGTGGTTCACCCGGTGGACTGAATAATTTCTCAATTAATACATATAGCTTACAGCCAGGCTACCAGGTCAAAAATGCACATTAATTGTGAAAATTCTGGAAGTTACAGGCACCCAAGTCAGAGTGTATGGAAAAATGTACAACCACATTTCTCAAGCTATTATATAGAATATGAAAGATCTATATATTTGCAGAAAAAGAAAAAACAATTTTGTGAAAAAAGAAACCACTAACCGCTGCAGGATCGGCAACAAAAATTCTTGAGATCAGGTGGCGACACTCTTGAGATATTTGAACGCAGTCTGGAATAGAGTACTGGACACTGAGAATTCTCTGCATCAAACCAATAAAAACATGTTATGCATAAGGCAATGTACCTCAAGTCATATGTACAAGAAGTAATAACAAGGGCTAGCAATATACTTGTATAGTCTTCCGAAAATCCTTTGGCTCATCAGGATCCTCAAAAGGATATGCTCCCACCAGCATCACGTATAAAGTCACCCCACATGACCACACATCTGCAATCTGATATTTTATGCAACATAATATCAAAACAGCAAGTCATTGAATTAAATATCAGACTACATTACATATATATATATATACCGTTTAAGCCCCAATCCAGATTTTGTATACGATTAGTTGATGCATTCAAGGAAGACAATTATTAATCGAATTAGAAACAGTTTTACCTTGCCATCATACTCCTGCCTTAGCAGTACTTCTGGAGCAATGTAATCAGGAGTTCCCACAGTTGACTTTGGTTGTGAATGAAGAACTGAAGACTGTTAATAGCATCCAAAATCAGATACATAGAGCATATGATTGAGCATAAAGACACTCGTCCCTAACAGGTTCAAAGTTCTCAAAATTATAGAGAAGCATCTAAATATTTCACAGTAGAATCCATACTGTATTCTTCAGAAGCAAGTGAGTTTGAAATCGGAATTAAGTGTGTCTGTGTGCACGCACCCTTATTCATGTCTCAGTTTTGCTGTTAGTGTTATGTTTCTTTTCCAACATCTACTTGTAAATGAAAAGTCTGAGAAACTTTTTGAAGTCAAAATCATCTGAATCTGAAATCAATGTTTTGTCATGAGAAATGTGAGTCTCCCAAGATAGATACTCAAGAATTGGGTATCCAGAGCACCTTGACTAAGTGACATCATTTAACCCGCCGCACCCCATCCCTTCTCTTTTTTTAATCTCCCCTAAACTGACACCAGAGAGAATAAGAAAGAGAAACAGAACTAGTACCTTGGAGTACCCAAAATCACATATCTTCAACCAACTACCATCCCTTTGTCACCCATAGCCTTCCTAATCAAATAATCCTTCTGCTGCACACTTCGCCAATTCAAAGTGTCCATGAATTCTATAGCCACGAGTATGGAGGCCCATAAGATTTTATCAGGCTTCATAGGCATTTTGTTAATAATATTCTCAGCTTGGGCCAATAAATCAATGATAGAAGCATAAAGATCTGTTGTATGTGTTTATCCATCTTTTTTCTTTATCAAGTGGAAATATTCAACACTCAGCCAAAAAAAAAAAATTGAAAATATTCAAGTCCTTTATCAACTAATCCAGCATGGATACAAGCAGAAAGAACCCCAACAAAAATAATGTGGTCAGGCTGAGTACAAGATTTGAGAATCAACTCAAAGAACTTCAGAGCCTCATCCGGTTTGCCCAGCTCCTCTGGAACATGATCAGCACAAATATCTAAAACCCCAGCAAACTTGAAATCATTAGGCCTAATCCCCGATCTCATCAACACCGAGAATAGCGCAAACTCCTCTTCCCTAGTCCCATCGTCAAAGTATCTATCTATCATTGCTATCCAAGATAGTAACATCCCTATCCACCATCTTGTCAAAAATGGGCCTAGCTTCCTCTAGCCTCCCTCATTTCCCATACATATCTTCTGCTAAACACTACAAACGATCATCTGAATCCAATCCAGTCCGCATTATATATCCATGAATCTCCTTGCCCTTAGGTAAATTTGGAATAGTACTTGAAGCAGCAAGAGCACTAAATACTGTGAACTTATTCTATTTTGAATTCTCAGGTCTGAACATACAACAACAATTAATTAAGCATTAGTCTTAAAATTTTGGATCAGTTATAGCTATGTATCCTCGGACTATAATGGATCCATTCATAAAAATAATATTCACCATGTGGCCAATCACAAGAGCTCATCATATCAACGGTTATGCAAAAAAAACAAACCATTGTGGGTGCTGGAACTTCCACAATCAACGGCATCAGAGTTGGGTTTGTAAACGATCCGAGACTAGTATTGAAAATTCAGGATTGTTCATTTAATTGTATTTTGAACACAGGCGAAGCTCGAAGTCATCAACAAAGTATATTACATGTTCAAGCTTAGTTCATTTTCTTGTTGAACAAGCTCGAGTGTGTTTAAGAACTACTTGATTAACTTTTCTTTTCTTGTATATAGTAAACACTTTTCTTTTCTTGTATATTGTAAACATCACATCTAAATTTTTTACCCCTTCACAACTCTATGCTAATAATTAATAAATAAATTATATTATTTGATTTGATTAGATAAAATGATTTTTGTTTACAATATATAAAAATTAGATTCGTCTATCTTGTTTTGTTAAAAATCAACAAAACTAGATGTTCAAACATATTAACAATAAATTACAAATAATGAGTTGATATCTTATTTACTTATTTACAAATTTACACGATCTAATATCAAGCATATATAAGTATACATATAAACATATAATATTGTATATACTTAAATCGAGCCTCATGCTCATGAGGTTATTCACGAACACATTATTATGTTTTAGCTCAACTCTTTTAATAATCAACCCTAAATTTGGGCTTAAGCTTAACTTGTTTCATAAATAAGTTTTTTCCCGAATCGAGCTCTAAATGTTTTAAAACATCTTGGTTTATTTACATCCCTAAGTGGAGAGGTAGATCCGATGAACACAACCAATAATGGATCCACATCAGGTGCAATTAAGTATTGCATCATCAATACTTTTTTATGCTTCACAAAAGAAAAATAAAAATAAAAATAAAAAATTCAATCTCACTCTCAGTCATTGAATTAAAAAATAAATAATATAAAGTTAAGAATGGAAAATTGAAAATTTTTGAATAGGTAAAATGAGGTATTACCTAGGGTATTGCACGGATCACAATCCACCAATAATATGTCTACCTTGCTTCGCTTCTTTTTCTAAAAGGACGTAGTCCATGCGCCAAAACTCGGAAACTTCCTGGTTCGTGATAGGAATATAGGATACGTAATTGATGGGGAAAAGTGTAAATTGATTGCTCATGAGGTTATTCACGAACACATTATTATGTTTTAGCTCAACTCTTTTAATAATCAACCCTAAATTTGGGCTTAAGCTTAACTTGTTTCATAAATAAGATTTTTCCCGAATCGAGCTCTAAATGTTTTAAAACATCTTGGCTTATTTACATCCCTAAGTGGAGAGGTAGGTCCGATGAACAAAACCAATAATGGATCCACATCAGGTGCAATTAGGTATTGCATCATCAATACTTTTTTATGCTTCACAAAAAAAAATAAAAATAAAAAATTCAATCTCACTCTCAATCATTGAATTAAAAAATAAATAATATAAAGTTAAAAATGGAAATTAAAAATTTTTGAATAGGTAAAATGAGGTATTACCTAGGGTATTGCATGGATCACAATCCACTAATAATATGTCTGCCTTGCTTCGCTTCTTTTTCTAAAAGGACGTAGTCCATGCGCCAAAACTCGGAAACTTCCTGGTTCGTGATAGGAATATAGGATACGTAATTGATGGAGAAAAGTGTAAATTGATTGCTCATGAGGTTATTCACGAACAAATTATTATGTTTTAGCTCAACTCTTTTAATAATCAACCCTAAATTTGGGCTTAAGCTTAACTTGTTTCATAAATAAGATTTTTCCCGAATCAAGCTCTAAATGTTTTAAAACATCTTGGTTTATTTACATCCCTAAGTGGAGAGGTAGGTCTGATGAACACAACCAGTAATGGATCCACATCAAGTGCAATTAGGTATTGCATCATCAATACTTTTTTATGCTTCACAAAAAAACATAAAAATAAAAAATTCAATCTCACTCTCAATCATTGAATTAAAAAATAAATAATATAAAGTTAAAAATGGAAAATTGAATATTTTTGAATAAGTAAAATGAGGTATTACCTAGGGTATTGCATGGATCACAATCCACCAATAATATGCATGCCTTGCTTCACTTCTTTTTCTAAAAAGACGTAGTCCATGCGCCAAAACTCGGAAACTTCCTGGTTCGTGATAGGAATATAGGATACATAATTGATGGAGAAAAGTATACATTGATTGCTCATGAGGTTATTCACGAACACATTATTATGTTTTAGCTCAACTCTTTTAATGATCAACCCTAAATTTGGGCTTAAGCTTAACTTGTTTCATAAATAAGTTTTTTCCCGAATCAAGCTCTAAATGTTTTAAAACATCTTGGTTTATTTACATCCCTAAGTGGAGGGGTAGGTCCGATGAACACAACCAATAATGGATCCGCATCAGGTGCAATTAGGTATTGCATCATCAATACTTTTTTATGCTTCACAAAAGAAAAAAAAAATAAAAATAAAAAATTCAATCTCACTCTCAATCATTGAATTAAAAAATATATAATATAAAGTTAAAAATGGAAAATTGAAAATTTTTGAATAGGTAAAATGAGGTATTACCTAGGGTATTGCACGGATCACAATCCACTAATAATATGTCTGCCTTGCTTCGTTTCTTTTTCTAAAAGGACATAGTCCATGCGCCAAAACTCGAAAACTTCCTGGTTCTTGATAGGAATATAGGATACGTAATTGATGGAGAAAAGTGTAAATTGATTGCTCATGAGGTTATTCACGAATACATTATTATGTTTTAGCTCAACTCTCTTAATAATCAACCCTAAATTTGGGCTTAAGCTTAACTTGTTTCATAAATAAGTTTTTTCCCGAATCGAGCTCGAAATGTTTTAAAACATCTTGGTTTATTTACATCCCTAAGTGGAGAGGTAGGTCCGATGAATCAACTCAAATAACTTAAGCCTCATTCGGTTAACCATTTTGAGCATTTCCAATAATCAGGGAAGTAATTTTTAAATAAGAGGTAGTCAAACTTGTTTGTTGGAATCACCTGCTTTGATACTATGAGAAATTACCGATTGTCCCAAAAGTTTAAATTAATGTTGAATATAATCATTTAATCAATATTCTAACAATCTATAAAACTAGCTAGTTAAGCATCCCTTTAAATAACATTTTTGTATTCTCAATTTTCCCAGACTTTGAATACAGATAAACAAAAGTACTTGTACAAATGAAAAGGGATCGATCAAACCCTATCCGTGTCATTTAGCCATGAACTTACTTGGCTAGGTTCTCTGCAAGATGATCAACACAAGCATTTAAAACCCCAGCATATGTGAAATCATTAGGCGAAACCCCCGATCTCATCAAAACCGAGAATAGCACAAATCCCTCTTCCCTGATCCCATTATCAAAGTATCCATCTATCATTGCAATCCAAGATACAACATCCTATCTAACATCTTGTCAAAAATGTTGATTTTCACCATTTTTATCACAACTGTTGGCATAAATTGTTGTTATTAATGCCACATCACTATCACCTAGTTTCACTATTGATACCACTTTAATTATATACCAATCACAACAAATAAAAACATGTTAAAAATGTTGTGTTTTCTTATATATAAATATATTGCAACCAAAAAAATAAAAAATAAAAACCATTGTTGGTCGGAGCTTCCACCTTCAACATCAGTCAAATTGAATTAAGTATCATGTACCAAGTGGAGTCAGGTTTGTTAACGAGCCAAGGCGAGTATTAAAAATTCAAGATTATTTATTTAATTGTATTTCAAACACGAGTTAAGCTCGAACTCGTCAACAAACTATATTACATATCTAAGCTTGGTTTATTTTCTTGTCAAACAAGCTCAATCCTTTTCATGAGCTACTTCATTTTTTGTATACAGTAAACACCACGACTAAAAAAATTTATCATTTCACAAATTATGCTAATAATTAGTAAATAAATTATAGTTGAAACTATATTATTTGATTTAATTAGATATAATGATTTTCATTTATGAACTTATAAAAATTAGGTTCATCAATCTTGTATCGATAAAAAATATTATAGTTTTTACAACATAATGGACTATCATATTATCAATATATTACAAAATGGATTCTAAATTTAGACTTGGGTTTAACTCATTTGCTAAATTAAGGAACATAAATAAGATTTTTTTTTTTTCTGAACCATAAATGTTTTAAAACATTTCGGTTTATTTAGGTCAAATGAACACAATCAATAATGGATCCAGATCGGGTGCAATTAGATATTGCACTATATAATATTTTTTAATTTTTGAGATTGAAAAGAAAATAAATTAACTTTCAATCTAATTAAAAAATAAATAATAAAAGGTTAAAATAAGGTATTATGTCCAACTTTATTCTAAAAGAGGACGAAGTCCAACGCGTAAAAACTCGGAAACTTCCTGCTTCCTGATAGGAATAGGATGCGTAATTGCGGAGATAAGTTTACTTTGATTACTTTTCTTTTCTTTTTTGTTGATTACTCTTTCAGATATTTATAAAGTGAAATTATTAAATATTCTTTTAATAATTGACTGAAGGAAACTGCTGTTGTACCCATCAAAAAAAAAAAGAAAGGAAACTGCTGTTGGACATGATAGATTGTTTCCTGGGTTTGGCATAAGGTCTGGCGTGGAGTTTCCTTCGAGGTAAGCACGTTGGAGACGCGTCTCCTCAAACGTTTAGATCAGGGACTGCAATAAGAAATAAGAGCACCATATAGATGAGAAGAGAGAGCAACATAATTCTATTAGAGCAACTCCAGCAGTTTGTAAAAATTTTTACGCTTCTTATAATTTTTTCATTTATTTTCCACGAAAGAAGCATATACACGTTTCACTTTGTTTCCATTGGTTTACTTTGAATTTTCTGCTCCGTTTCCCTATCAGCAGAAATAGGGAAGAAATTGAATGGTTTGAGGGCTATATAATTGTTGATTCACCTTTTGTGGTTTTCAAGTGCCATTTGCTAGTTTATTTGTACGGCGTATAAAAGTTTTCATTTGTTTGAATAAAAATCTTTTTCATTGTTTGGGTTAGTTAGCGAGCGAAGCAAAGTTATGGCAACAAGGGCGGCTCTTAGGGTGACATTTGGAGAGGGCTTTGCGGTGTTACATGACACAGTTAAAGATGTGGCAAGCAAAGTCCTCATGTTCAAATCCATTCTCAAAAGCCTCAAAGCCACGCTAGATATTATAGCGCCTATCGTCAATGATATTGAACGATTAAACGAACATCGTCCAGAAGCGGAAATACAGAGGTTGATTGAAGTAATGAAGAAGGGCGAGAAGCTCATTCGCAAGTGCTCGAAAGTTCAGTGGTGGGACTGCTTTTCAAAATTCTATTACTCGATCAAACTTTGCGAGTTGGACGAGGCTATTGTGAGATTCTGTCAGCTTAATAAGCAAGCACATAGCACAAGGAGGTGCTTGGAGATTTGGATAATTAAGGTGAAGCTTATTCGGAAGAAACAGCGGCTGTCTTGCGCTGTTAGTAAACCCCCGAAATTTACTGTTGGGTTGGATTTGCCAATGAAGGAGTTGAAGACACTGCTGTTGAAGGAGGAGGTGCAGCTGCTTCTTTTGACTGCTCCTGGAGGCTGCGGAAAGACCACATTGGTTCAAATGCTTTGTCAGGATGAGCAAATTAAAGGTACAAATCTCTTTTCTTTTCTTTTTTTAGCAGAAAATTGGGAACCAAGAACTGAAGAATCAAAAGCTACCAATACGAGGGGATAGAGTTTAACTCTAAATCAGTTTGGATGAATCTTCTTCCAATCCTGTTCTTATGAGTCGCAGAGTGGGTTGGAGGAAGATTCATTCAAAGTGGTTGAAAGATTAACTCAGTCCAATATGAGGGGCTCTATTATCATCCCTTTTAATCCAATTGAAAGACCACAAAAAGGAGCCGGAAATATCAAACTGTGAGTCCAAACTGTGAGTCCAAGCAAGATGGACTGACCAAAGGATAGCCTCGGCCTCTGCTTGGAGAGGGATAACGGTTTGAACCTTTTTAGAGAAAACAAATACCAGTATCTTTCTCCAATCTCTATACTTGACTGCTAAAAATTTAAGTGCTACTAATAAATTATGTCCGAAAATATATAAAATGTAGCTATAAATACATATTTATTAATTATTTAATTTTCATGTCCCCGCTGTATTGAGTCGTATTATTTGTTTAGAATTGTTGTCATTGTATCTCATGTCGTATCATGTCTATGCTTCTTGATATTGCATTCACACTTGGAAATCTGAATTTCTGCAAGTACTGTTTCAAAAAAAAAAAATGTCTCATTTATGTTCATTGCTAATTATGTTCATTCTTTTGTTTTGGCCCTTTCAATAGTCGTAGCAGTGTTTTTGGCATATTTCAGCCTTTCCTTTGGTTTTTTTTTTAAAAACACTAGTGTCTTCATAATTGGTGGTGTTTCTCAAAAAATTGTTTTTGCTCACTTCTTACCCTTGCTGTATTGGGATTGGGATTGGGAATTATGTTCATATGACTTGACCACTATGTGTGTTTCTGTGTGTAATGTTATGACTTATGAGACATGAAATGTGCCTTTGTGGTAGCTTTCTAACTAAATTGTGTTTGGACAGGCACATTTAAGGACAATATTCTCTTTGTCAACGTTTCAAAAACTACCAACATGACAGTCATTGTACAAAGGCTATTTAGTTATAAGAATATGCAGCCTAATTTTCAAATTCAAAATGATGAAGATGCAATTGACCAGCTACCGCAACTGCTGAATCATATTGGACCTAATCCTATACTGTTGATCCTGGATGATGTCTGGCTTGGATCAGAATCCCTTCCTGAAAAGTTTAAGTTGAATATTCCAAATTACAAAATTTTGGTTACTTCAAGAACTGCATTTCCAAGATTTGAATTTACATATAACTTAAAACCGCTAAATGAGGTAGATGCAATGACTCTTTTTTGTCGCTCAGCATCCCTGCAAGATGGGAACTCTCACATTCCAGAAGAAGATATCAAAAAGGTACTTTTTCAATCTGTGATATATATTTATATCTTCCGTCATATATATAACTACCAAAAGGCAAAAGTTGATTGCAAAGAAAGGGAAAAAATTTGTCATACAAACCATTTTTTCATATTTCCAAACAATTTAATGTGGTTTAGATAATTAAAATCTTGGCCAATATTACTCCTGTAACCTCCAAACAATACCTGAGTTTATTTGGTTTCTTGAATTGCAGATAGTTAAAGGTTGTGGGGGGTTCCCGTTGGCCCTTAAAGTGATTGGATGCTCATTGTGTGGGCAGCCTGCAGTGGTATGGTACAGTAAACTAATGAAATGGTCAGATGGTCAATTTTTTTTCAATTCTGATACTGACCTGCTTGCTCATCTCCAAAAAGGCCTAGAATTTCCAGATGACAAGATCATCATCAAAGAGTGTTTCATGGACCTGGGTTCATTTCCTGAAGACCAAAGGATCCCTGCTGCTGCCCTCATTGATATGTGGACAGAATTATATGAACTAGATGAAGGTGGCATCCATGCCATTGCCTATTTGCATGAACTCACCACTCTGAATCTGGCTAGTCTTGTGATGGCAAGGTATGCTGGCTTATTATTCTATAATTTGATTTTGTTGTAGTGTGATTTCTTCATGTAATTACTCCTAGTTGCTAGTTGTAATATGTTATAACTCTATACAAGGCCTAAGGCCCAAAATATTTTACCATGTCTTATAGCTTAATTAACTTCTGATGCCTATGGATAATATTTTATTATAGTTTATTTGACATGTCAATGGCCAATTTAGGATTTTTTTTTTTTTTACCTTTGATGTGAAAGGTGATTACTGCAAAGAGCTAGAAAGAAGGAAACTTATACCAAACTAGAAACAGTAAGAGAATCCAACTACTTTGCCCAAGAAGAGAGGAGGATTTCAACTTTTATTAGTCTCTACCTTTTTGCTGCTTGTCTTGCAGACACTTGAATTCAATTATTGTAGGTAGAGGCCCAATTCGATTAAAAAATATGTGGCTTAAAACAGAAGGATTCCACGAAAAGGTGAAACTCTGGTGGGAAAGTTATCAGTTTGTTGGTTCTCCTAGTTATATTTTGTTTAGGAAACTACTAGCCTTGAAGGTAGACCTAAGGAAGTGGAACAAAGAGGAGTTCAGAAACGTAGGGGAAAAGAATAAGTTAGTCATGGAAGGCTTACAAGAGTTTGTCAAAAAGGAAGAATCTGAGGTTCCTTCTACAGATGAGAGGATACAGAGGGTTGAGTTGAAATCTAAGTTCAAAAAAATTACACATCTGGAGGAGATTAATTGGCATCAGAAATCTCAAGTTCTTCAGTTAAAAGAAAGGGATAACAATACGAGTTTCTTCCACAGGTTAGCCAACTCCCACCGAAGTTATAACAATATCGATAAAGTAGAAGTAGAAGTAGAAGTAATACAACATACCAAGGAGCAAGCATTGAAAGAATCCATAGTAGGCTTTTATAATTTCTTCTATGAATCTGAGAGTTGGAGACCTCATGTGGAAAACCTTCCTTTGCTTTCTATTAACAAGACTGATGTAGTTTGACTGAAAAGAGAGTTCAGCAAGGAAGAGATCCTGGCTTCCTTAACTGGCTGCCTTACAGGATATGGATGGAGACAAAGCACTTTTTTTATGGTTTCACTATAGCTTTCTTCAAGCATTGCTAGGACACGGTGGAAGGGAATGTGCTTCAGGTATTTCAAGAATTTTCAATCACTGTAAGTTTGAAAAATCTTTTAATGCTACTTTTGTAACTTTGATTTCCAAGAAACCAAGTGCTACAAACATAAAGGACTTTCAGCCTATAAGCTTGATAGGGAGTGTTTTAGTGCTGGCTAATAGTTCGATGATTGTTTTAGGGGATTTAATTTCTAACGTCTAGAATGCTTTTGTTGGGGAAGACGAATTTTGGACTCCATTCTCATAGCAAATGAATGCCTAGATAGTAGGCTGAAAGCGGGTCATCCAAGAGTCATTTGTAAACTTGGTATTGAGGAGGCATACAATCATTGAATTGGGATTGTTTACTGTTTGTGCTTTCAAAATGTGGGTTTGGTGAGAAATGGAGGCATTGGATCATTCATTGTATCTCAACAGTACAGTTTTCTATCTTGGTCTTTGGGTCTCCCACTGGTTTCTTCAGTAGCTCAAGGGGCCTCAGACAAGGAAACTTGTTGTCCCCTTTACTATTCCTCTTGATTATGGACATTTTGAATAGAATGTTAGAAAGGGCAGTGAGTGGGGGTCTAATTACATGCTTTAAAGCTGGGGTGAACAACAGCAGGACTCTTGATATCTCACATCTCCTATTTGCAGATGATACCATTGTTTTTTGTGATGCTTCTCCCGAACAGCTTAACTATCTTTGTTGTTCCTTGATTTGCTTTGCAGCTATGACCATTGACCGGCCTAAAAGTGAATTTGAGCAAAAGGGAATTGGTGCCAGTGGGTGCAATAACGAACCCGGCAAGCCTTTCTGACATCCTAGGTTGTAAGGTTGGTACTTTAGCCATGATGTATTTAGGTCTACCATTGGGTGCTACTTTTAAAGCTAGTCACATCTGGAAGTTGGAACCCTATTGTAGAAAAGTTGGAAAAATGACTAGCGAGGTAGAAGAAGTTGTATCTATGCAAAGGTGGAAGAGTGATCTTAATCAAGAGTACCTTATCTTCCATTCCTACCTACTTTATGTCACTGTTTGCTATGCCTACTCATGTGGGTAAGATGCTGGACAAACTTCATAAAGATTTCTTTTGGGGGTTTGGGTGATGCGAAGAAATTCCATTTGATGGATTGGAATGTGGTTTGTTCCTCTATTCATGAGGGAGGCTTGGGCATTAAACAATTGAGTTATTTTAACCAAGCACTTTTAGGGAAGTGGCTATGGAGATTTAGAATGAAATGGGAGCAGTTGTGGAGGAGTATTGTTGTTGCGAAATATGGTGAAGGTTGAGGAGGGTGGATGATGAAGAGGATACGGGGGACTTATGGGGTTAGTTTATG